>OZ020234.1:6602332-6897644 GCA_963971235.1 Cryptus armator | reverse complement strand
CTCTCGTTAATCATATCGATCGAGAAGAGAGGTGATCCGTATACAAAGCTGTCCCGACGATGATAGAATTTTTTTTTTTTTTTTTTTTTTTTTTCGATCTCTGTTTTCGATTTCGCGGTTTGTGTCTTAAGCATATAATCGTTCGTCGTTATGAGGGAATCTTCGTCGCGAACGAGAGTCGTCGCCAAACGAGAATCCGTTCGCGTCGGCGTTGATGGGGACCTCCCTTTGATCCTCGAAACGATAGCCGACGCGACGCGATATATCCTTCTCATCGCACGCATTATATTATAAATATATATGTATGCATACACTCAGCATCGAGAGAATATTATAATAATGTCGACAAGCCGAGCAAATTCGCACGCAAACTCGCGGCAGAAATACATATATATATATATCATCGGCTAATTAATCCTCATCGCGCGAGCGCCGCGCGTTCTCTCCGCGCATCCCGCATATCACAGCCCGCGATCCTCGTGTTTGTAATTGAATGATCAAAAGCGCCGAATTCCTTGGGGCCTCGCGGCGCTGAGGCCGTGAGCCCCTCTTTTCAACAATAAATCAGTCTCGTTAACGCATTCAGCGTCCTCGCCGTCTATACTCTATAAAGTATCTATCTTTACTGCTCGATACTCCATCTATCAATGAATCCATAATATCCGCGAATTAATATCGACAATATTGAATATCCCAATGGTGGTTAATACAAATAATAAATAATAATAATAAAAAATTACGAATCGCACAAGCAGCGGTAACGCGATTTAGTCGATTTGTAATTCTTGTGCACACGAAGGAGACAAGAAGGGAATCGGACGCGAATCGACAGACAGCGACGATGTAGAAACTTGAGGCGAACACGAGCAGCGAAATCGCCGAGCCAAAGCCTCTTTGGGGGTTTGGCCCTCGGGCTTGTTATACTATACAGGGGAGGTTTTCGACATTGGGGTGAGCAGACGACGTTTCTACCACTACCATTACGGGTGTGCCGCTTCCTCGGTTTAATAGAATCGAACAGCCCGTCGTTCGTCGTAAGACGATCCCCGTCGATCTATCTTTCACTCGTGAACGGTCCAATTGAGATCCTCCCCGTGTTCTACTGGCCTCCGTGCATTCTATCTTTCTTCGATCCAACATCCCTCGACATTTATAAACAACCCCTGTAATACGTGTGCGCACTTTCGACGTTATCCTGTGTGCGTTCTCGTTTTCACGACGAATACTATAATAGTATAGTAGTGGTGTTAGAAGGGATGGCAAACGCGTGTTTCGCCCCAAAGTGATGGATTCCTCGACCGCTTTCGCGACCCAACTCCACTCTGTATCTCAATAAGTAATGGCGGAACTCTGTCCTCCGTAGCTGCTTCTCCCTTCTTCTCAAATAGATGGGGGAAGAGTCGACCTGCGTTACTACGAATACGAGAGCAACGAAATTTTTTTTTTTTTTCTTTTTTTTTTTCGTTCTTTTTCTTTTCACTCGCCAACGGATACACGGCGCTCTCACGATTCTTGATTCGATTGAACATCAATTAGCCATTCGAATATGATGAACCGTGTCGTTGCATACGACGTATACATATATGCGAGTCTGCCGCGGGCGAGGAAAACGCGCGGGGCGGCAGAGAGAAAGAAAAATCCGAACGAGAAAATCGCATGGGTAGCCACAAAACTTCAATTTCGAAATTTACCTCCGGTATCGCGTTCTCTCCTTTACCATTCATTCTCCAATTCGTCGTAGCGTTTTTTTCGCAAGCCAAAAATATCACGAGAGGCTCGGCCCGAACTTTCGTCGTCGTCTTTTTTTTTTTTTTTTTCTTTTCGCGTATATAAATTGGAAACAAAAGTGAAATGCCATCAACGCTCGTGCTTCGTTGCCAGATCGAAGTTGTATTTCTGTTGTTTTTTTTTTTTTTTTTTTTTTTTTTTTAAAGAATACACGATAGATGTCGTGCGAGCGAGCGCGCAAATTCTCTCGGGACTCGTGACGAGACTACGTGCGCGCTGCCAGAGTTCAACCCCCGAGAAAAAAAAAAAAAAAAAAAAAAAAAAAAAATCAAGACGATATTATCGCACGTTCTCGGTTCACCGCGAAGCTTGCTTGTCGACGACGCGGTTACAAGCCATATAGCTCGATAAGGTGTAGCACGTAGGCGCGTCGACGTGTGTGCTCTGTCGCTCTCAGCAAAATACATATATCTCGTGTATACGTGTACAGACACAGCCACACTCGGGGGAATATTAACACACGTGTCTATAGTATAGGACAGTCTGCTGTTGCGAGGCAGGAGAAATCTCTCTTTCTCTCTCTGCGTGTGGAATATTCGAAGGGGAATCGCAGCCGAAGGGCGTTTCTGGAGGCGGTCGTCGGTCCCCACCGCTCGGCGCATAAAATGCGCATAAAGTGGTGGCGGTCCCGAGATATCGTACTATAGTATACCATACTACATGCAGTATATATATCTGTATTTATATATAAAACATATATATATGTATATATATATTACATATATATATATACGACAAGGGGAAAATATGTATGCGCGTTCCTTATGGTGGGGATGATTATGCATTCGCGCTCTCGCGACGAAGACGAGAAGGAACCCCGCGCGCTCTCGTTATTGCGACGAAAAATAAATCGCGACCAAGTTTTGTGTGCAACGCGCCCGCACTCTATCTTTTTCTCTCTCAAACTCGCCGCTCGGCGCTCGTCGCGGTGAAATCGGACTCCCCTGAAGAGAACTGGCCGACTCGTCGATTTTATTTTTACTTACTATTCCCTTGATGCTGCTCCTTGCTCTCTTCTCTTTTCTCCTCTCTCGGTGGTTCTCTTTTTTTTTTTTTTCTTATTTCTCGAGCAGCCCAATTATTTTTCTTAGCAGCGCGCGAGCGCGCGCGCGCGTTCGCAGTGGCATGGGAGTGGAATAAAGAACAGACGCGAATGCGTACCGATCCCCGGTGGTGGTTTACCCGACGCACTCGATCGGCTTACCGATGTGCTCAGGGATAATTTTTTTTTTTTTTTTTTTTTTTTTTTCATTTCAAATGAGATTTTTTTAACATATTATTCACGTCGTCGTTGTCGTCGCGGTCGATAGTAACAATAAACTGGTTCTCTACCCGACTGAGATCCGGTCAAAATTCTTTACCCTCTCGCCGATCGCTGCTGTTCGTTTCGAATTCTTGAATACGAAAGGAAAAGAATTCGTGGTATTCGAAATGCGGCGGGTCGTCGGCAGAGACACCGGGGAAAATCGACGGGCCGCACACGCTGCCTATCGTCGACTCGTAGATATTGAGATATCATGCAGAAATTATTGAACCACTTGAATCACTTTCATTCTTTATCACTCTTATACGTTTTCTATTTATAGCTCCGATCTCTATTATTTCGTTTATATTATTGGTAAACCGGCAAAATGTTTAAAAAAATTCTACAACTCCGGATATATTCGTATCTGAGAAAATGTCATCTCATTAACACAATTCGCTTCGTCAACTTGAATTATTTGCAATTACTTGTTATTTTTTCGCGTTGATGTAAAGCCGCCGTGTAGATACGAAGAAATCTTTCAATAATTGTCTAAACTTTTTTTTTTCCATTGCAATATTATACTGAGAAAAAAAAACAGTAAAATTAACAAAATGCGCGGTGACATACGTTCAAAAAAATATTTATACGGCACAACAAAACATTTTTTTGCTTCAATTATATTTTCGTTCACTGCATCCAATAATTATTAGGTAAAATAATTATTTAATTTTATGAATTCAATATTTCATTGAACGTATGTCACCGCGCATTTTGTTAATTCTACTGATTTTTTTTTCTCAGTCTATAGCGATATTACTCCGATTTTTCGCCCCTTTATTATTATTATTTTATTATTATTCCCCCGTAACTTATAGATTATTGCATAAAATCGCTGCAAGGTATAGGAATTATATTGAAACTTGTAAAAATCCCGCAACACCGGATCTCCGAGTTTGAGAAAAGTTTGTCTCGTTAACGCGATTCGCCTCGTCCAGCTTACCATCACCGGGCGCGAGGACCCATCGTCGTTGTTACGCCGCGCATCGATGTACGTGTGGCTTCAGTCGTTATCTACGTAGCCAACAGTATGGCGGCGTGATGTTGTCCGTTGGTAAATATTAATTAGTCACCGTGTTCATTTCGTTTCTGCAACACGCTGACGCTACGAGGGGATTTATATACCAACGTATCGCGGAAACATAGAACGAGCGAGCGAGAGGTTTGTTTTCCTCGTGCGCGACAGATAGAACGAGAGCTTCGGCAAGCTAGTTGCGACGGCCATCCCCGCCGCGTTTGCGTTTCGCGTTCAGTAATTGCGGCGGTACAGGGGGTTGGTTGAGGCGGGGAGAGGGGGGGGGGGTGCACGTCGCTCGAAACGGCGTTAACGCGAATAAACACATTTCGCCGAGTCCAGTCACACCTTCGGGGATTTCAAGGGGCAGGGGGGTTGGGGAGGGGGGTGGAGAGAGAAAGAGAGAGAGTCGGTTATCCCGCTCGCTCTGCTTTGCACGCCGAATAATTAAATACCCCATGCCATCAGCCAGCCTATGTACCGTGAACTCGAGACCGCTCGATATACAAACTCGCGCAACTCCACCATTTTCCGGTTCACCCTATCCTCCGCTGTCCATACTCTTCCCACTAACTCGATGTTATATACGCGTTTGTGAACAGTACACAACCCAAGAGAAACACAACATAATTCTTTGACCCCGAGGTCTAGTGTGTCATAGAACGGTCTACTTGTTCGCGAAGAAGAACGGGAATAGTTGCAATCACTGCGGACGACATAGTATGCAAATTCACGTCGCACGATTCGAAAAGGGAAAAACTTTGCGATTTTTTCTACGAGTCATCTACGTTATGCCGATGCAAAGCGATGGGAATATACTGTATAACCGAGAAAAGTACGCGAAGGCCGCGTATCAAGCGTCACGCGCTACGAGCGTACGTCCGATCGTCATCGACACGCATCTTTCCCGTTTGCTGCTTCGTTAACGTCTATTTTTTTTTTTTTTTTTTTTTTTTTTTTTTTTTTTACGATCGTACTGCATTTGTAGCAATAAAGGGACACGCGTTCTATCAAGCCTCGGTGCTCAATTGCTGAAACATCGTACACACGCAGCGACGAAGATTCGTTTGATATCAGCGAAAATTAATGATAACATCGGTGCAATAAAGATTCTTCGCAGTTTCGTGTGCACTGAGAACAATCGGCGCGTATCATTATCATTTTAGCTCATTCCGCGAAAATTCACGATTGATAGACGATTAATTTTTATGTTTCCTGCGATTCACAGATAGATTCAGCGCCGCGATTGAGTGCGAAAGGCGCTATTCCCACTTTTGATATTCGACCTTTTACTCTGTTAGGCAAAAATACGAAATGCCGCGAACCGGGGCCATGTTAGGCGTCGTTCGATGCGCGCGCGGCTCGATTGTCACTCAAGTCGAACGTTGCAAATAAACCGAAAAATCGTTTGGCGAACGAGAGCGACGAGACGCGAGGATTCGTGAAACTAAGTGAGAAAGAACGCGAGCCACGACGACGCGCAGATCGGTCGGCTCAACAAGCGAAGCGTGAGGCCGACAAGACCGCGCGCGGCTATCTCATTCGCTGTTTGTTACGACTAAGCCGACGCGACATCTCAGAAACCGCTACACGGACACTCGTGCGCGCAACGCGGCTCTTTGCGTCGATTAAAAATTCGTTTATCAAAAAAGATTTTGCCGAACGCTCGTTCGGGTGATATCCGCGGTATACGGCGATCACAACAGGCCACCGATGTTGGGTGAACAATAGCGAACGAATGAGGAATAAGCAATGTCCAGTGAATTTAGAAAATTATAGATTTCTCCGTGTATTGTCCCTTTGAAGGGTTATGTTCTTCTCACGGTCATTTCGAGGTTAAAAAAAAAATGGCCGCAAACCGATGAAAACAATGGCAGATGATAGAAAATGTTTTCAACTTAAGAAGAACGTATAAAATTGAACTTTATACGACGGGAATAAGTTCCCGGTAACTTAGTTTTATTCCGTCGCGTTGCGGAACATAGGTGTTGGCATACTTTAATAGTTATTTGCATAACAAGGGCGCAAAAAGAAGGTAATTCTGCAAGAGTGCGGCAGTTCACACGAATGCAGCATTGCGTATTGCGCCCATGCCGTACACACAATTTTCAATGCCGAAAGTGTTAAAAATAACTTTTACTCGTATGCAACAAATTTTAACGATCTCGATAAAAATAAATTGAAATTTTTTTTTACTCATTTGAAATTTACGACTAAACCACCAACTTCTGTTTTCATAAAGAAAAAAAAACGATCTGATAAAAATAAAACGAAAAAATGTGTTTAATTTCCCTTAATCGTCAAGCATCGCGCTACCAGTTTGTAAACACTTCCGAAAAAATAAAAAAAATCGTGTGGTTCGTTCATTAATTTTAATTCATTACGCACTGGTCGATTGGCCCCCTCGCGATTCTATGCATCAATTATTCGTTACGAACGACGACAATGATGTACTCTCGCCTTTCTCTCAGTGGTATATAGTTACGAATTAACGCTCGATGGTCGTTGCCCCTCGTGTATATTTCAAACCCCGAGTTCGCAGGGTTCCTTTTAAGCAATAGCATATATACACACAACATGCATAGAGATGGTCGTCGTTTTCCTCGCGTGACCTGCGAACAGGTAGGTCCCGCGAGCGCGTGTCGCGATATATTTCTCGCCACCGCGAGTTAACGTTGTAACGTTCCACACACAGTGACGTTCAGTGAAACGCGGCGTTGTTCACTAGTCGACTCAACTCGAGTGACATTGCTGCGTATTGTATGTTGTTCTGCTTAACAAGTAGCAGCACTGTCGAGAACGCGATCACCGGCGAAGTTACGCTTTGGACGACGGTAATTTTCGTTGACTATAGTCATCATCGGTGTATATCGCCGGTGTACATTTCGAGATAAATGAGTGAATCGAAGGGCCGTACAATGGTCATTCATAAGCCTTGAGCAACGACCGGCGAGGATTACAGTGTCCCGAAATTTCTGACTTCTGGCGCCAGGGACGGTCATCAATTTCACGGAAAATTGTGGCTCGATTTCGTATTTTGACGTGTCGGTCCCGACCCCAAACTTCGGGTCAGTTCGTCCCGTTGACTATTCACAAGGCGAGACGATGACGTCTCGTGTGCTCCGCCTTCTTTTTTTTCTCGACTGTTGCTTTACCCATATACGCGCGCCAGGTAGATTCCACCATAAACGTTTCAACCGCCTCCTTCGAAAGGTTATTATATCCCGTAAAAGATAGAGAAAATTATACGCGCCTGACCCGTGTCCGATTCATCAATTTTTCATAGGACATCGAGAATGACGAAAAAAAATGTTGAGGTCTCCCGAACACTCTCGTTATCTCGTCCTTAAAATCTCGGGCACAATTTCAAGTATATTTCGTGTCTATACATCGAGAATCGTGAAACGGGCGAAACGACATATGGCTCGTGCGTAGATCGTCATTGACGATAAGATTTTTCGAGTTTTTCTTCTGTGCATCTCATGCAGCATCGTCATCCCCCTTGGTAGCGATGCTTCGGGATTAAGACCCGGCGAGAGCTCCACAGGGGATCGCAGGGGGTTAACTGTATCCTCGGGAGGGTGAGACCGATACGTATTAATAGCTACTCTCTCTCTGTATATTCCCTATTATCCCTCAAAGTTCCCTTCGACCACATTGGACAGCTTTATCAGTTCTTCATCGATGCGATATTACCCAATATATACACAAGTGATGCCGGATTAACAAGAGCAACGAAAAATTAGTATAAATCTTACAAGCGAAAAGATAACACGGAGATAGTTGCAGAAGCGTTTCTCGGTTAGCTTCGAGCGTATATACTGACCAGAAGTCAGCTTGTCGTCAGCAAAGGCAACAGAAGCGACGAGAGAGGCGCGCAAAGGCGGCATCAGCAGCAAAACGATGGAAAGAAGAGCGAGGTTGCGTTCGGCATACCTTCACGCGCACCACCAAAGGTGTGCGGAGAGACGTCTCAATCTCCTCTCAGCCGCGGCTCTTTTCCTCTCGCTTCTCCTTCACGCACGTATATCGTACGTGGCACATGGATTGCGCGCTCGTGTACCTAACCATTATATATACCTATATAAGTTCGTAAGATCGAGACGAGACTCTTCGGAGCTCTTCGAGATACACGTTAAGGTATCCGGGTATGCGATCGACATAATATTCCGCGACAACACGAGTTCAACTATTCGATACGTCTATCGCGTCTCTAAATCATAAATAAAATCGACACAATTTGATAATTCATTTGCCAATAAAAATTTCGTTGCTTAGCGCGTGTTTGCCGTTCCGCTTTCGTGTTTTATAGTGTAAAAATGAATAACGAATATAATTATCCCACGGTGTTGCTGTCGATGACGCGGGAACGACCGGTATTTAATGTTCCTGACTCGCCTCTCAATTATTAAATACCTGAAACTCTCGTTTGGCTCATTGCAAACGCTACTTCTACGTGTACGCGAGTACCTGTGTAGTATAGTTGCATGGGTGCTGGTCTGGCTGCCTCTACGTGCACCCGATCGATCGCTGTAGCTCTAAGCCCCACCACTACTTTAATGTACCTCGCGAGTTCTCGCCACGCTTGTTCGCGAATTCGCGAGAGAGACCCCCGCCACTGACGGCTCGTAGTTTCTATACGGTCGAGCCAAGTACGTTCTCGTTACCGTTTCGATCGCTTCCTCTTTGCTTCTCGTGTCGACTCACTAGACACGGCAGTCCATTCGAGGTTTACCCGGATAGTGGAGAGTTCTAGGACCTCTACTCTATACGTAACTCCGGATACTCCTCTATAGTTATAATATCTACTTCTAAGATTGCTTCTTCGCTCGACTACTCCCATTAGCCGGATCCCCATTATACTTCGGCATATTTCCATAACGAGTCGTTAGAAAACGATCTCGTCAGACGCGTGCGTTACCTCTTCGTCCCGCGTACTATCCTTTAATATACACCACCTAATATTACCATCGACCTACCTGCGACTATAACCAACAAACACGCTCTCTCGTGTCCAAACGTCTCGGAGGTCTCATCGGAATCGCGCGGGATCCGTCCGATCTACTCGTCTCGCCGGTGCCCGCGAGTCACTCCGCAGTGGGTGGCTTGGCGCCGGTGCAACGACCAACTAACAACGTGGGAAAAACACATCGGAGACTTGAGAGTCTCTTCTGTAAGAGGTGATGCTCACGATGATTCATCTCTATGATGTTCGATAATTGCATGTAATTATTCATTTGATGAACGACGCATCCGCACAATTTTATCGAAATAGCGATGTTAATTGTTGCAACTATATTTCGATAGGTTTGTATATACCTGAGATGAAAAAAAAAAGATGCTGTGACCGAGAGCACGGGCTCTACTGTCACCAATGAAAAATAAAAAACAGGGGAGACACGGAGCGTCTATCCACTCGCGGCGAGCATGAAAGGGACTGAGAGCTTATCGACAATGCGTTCGACTAGTATTGGGTCCACTTTATATACCTGTATATACCATAGTGCGGTAAAGGATTCTCGTGTACCACAAAGATAGATCTTATTTATGATCGTCCTACGGGAGCTCTAGCTACCGATTAAATCGCTGCTATAATAGTATAGCCCCGTCAAACGGGGCGATATCTCTCTAGCGCGGGGCACGTACGCAGAGAGCGTTTCTATCGTCCAGGTGCCGTTCGGCTTTCCAGCTTTCAAGAAAGAGAAATAGACACAGACTCCTCGCTCACCTGCAGTAGCTCGACCGTTTAAATACCTTTCTCGCTTATCTATACAAGTCTTTGGATACTCCGGTCTACTATCGTAGATATACCTCTGGAGGTCTCCTGAAGAAGCAGTAAATAGTTTAACGTTTCTTTAGTCTTTTTTTCTACTGTTTAAATGCGGTAGCCAAAGCGTCGGAAGCTGCGAATCCTCTTTTCGTCAGAGGCCTCCCGATTCGATTCGCTCGATGTAACTCTCGCAGAGATGCCAAGGAGAGATACGATTCCACGCAGGCTTCTGGCAGGACGAATCAATTCGGACGGAAGAATTCTTGAAGGTTGAGGATCCCTCGTTTAGGACCTCGACGGGGGCTTGACGAGACTTGCATGCGTTCGCTCGCTGCTACTCCCGCTTCTCTACTCGCTATATACCTGGTCCGCGGTCCAAGGGGACCTCTACCTACGCAGACTCACTTGCTTCGTCCATCAGACGAAACGAGACGGAGATATTCCGGAGGGTTCTAGTACTTTGAAACAAAGGATCGAGGGGACTGTCGCTAGTCCTGTCCTATGCCGTGGAAAAAGAAATACACGTCACGAAGTGTACCGAAATAATCGAAGGATATTTTTGTCACTTTCTTTGTCTCATGATTGACTGTTTCACGAAGCTTAAGCTGCAACTGTTGAGAAGAAATTTGATAAACTCTCCAAAAATGATAAATAGCGATTTGTAACGTTCTGATTAACTGTATCATAATATCATAATTTAAATGTGTGATCCGAACATTTTGAAGTTTATTTTTTCTCAAAAAAGTGCAAAACTACTCAATATGTTTTTTGCCTTTTTTATTGGACTTCAATATTGCGAAGAAAAACGTAACGTCGTTTAATATCCTATTATTTGACATTTTTTTTCGTAGAAGACGATATCCAGGTTTTCTCATAATTTTATCGGAAAGAAAGGCGCAGAAAGCGAAAAAAATTATTTCACTCATAATTTCAAGGCTTTTAGATCCCACGTATTTTTCCTGTGGACGATGAATCTATCGGTTATTTCACTCCCAGCGTAATATTTCATTTAAAAAAACCGCGTTAGAAGGCCTATAATCCAATTTTCCATCGTGAATCGTGCAAAGTAGTTGAAACAAATGGACGTCATGTGAAAGATCCTGTATGTTACGAGGAGTCTGCCTCATCTAAATCACAAATCGACACACCTACAACGATACCGGGGATGGATGTTAATAAGCGTGGTGGGTATATCGTGCGCTGAACTTGGGCGATCTCACTGTCTGGCGAGCTATATAGATGTATATGTATATATATATATCTGTGAACGAAGGTATATTCGTCGGATGTTAGTGTAGCGAGACCCATCAGCTTCCTCAGCGCGCGGACGTGTCTTGGTGCACCGATCATCTCTCGGTCGCTGCGGACCCCCCGCGACATGGCGCCACGGTGCTCCGCCTTCTTCGTGGCTCGTCCGAGATTTCTCGAGACCTCACGAAGAGCGTATAGTGGTCGTGGCCCTGAATTCCCCCAGAATCTCAGACGGGTCTGTGACTCGCGTGAATCTCTCGACTTGCCTGAGCGTATTATGCTCCAACGATACAGAGTAAATCGTGATCACAGAGGGCAAAAGGGGGGGATGGGAAGGAAGAAAGGGTTGTTGCGAAAAGGAAAGGTGAGATCGCGTATGAATGGGTTATATGATCGAGAGAGAGCGAGAGAGGGAGAGAGAGGCCAGAAAGGACCAGAAGCGAAGGGCCTGCGTGAAATACGGAGCTTTTATGGGAGTTTAAAGCGCGTAAAATCTGCTCGCTCCATTAATATGTCCCGTCCGGCGTGTGGAGGGCCGGTAGGATGGGTCCCGCTTGTTCGGGTCATCCATCACCTCATGGGGGCTTCAACGGGAACGAGCGAGAGAAAGCGTAGAAAAGAGGGGAGAACGAGAAACAGCGAGAGAGAGAGAGAGAGAGAGAGAGGCAGAGAGATGAGAACTGTGAGCGAATAAAAAAAAAATATATCTTTGTTTCTAACTATGCTCAGGGTGGTCAGTGGCCGGCGGCCATCCAGGGTGGTAAAGAGGGGGAAAACGAGAGGGACCCCGTAGCCTTGTTGCGGATGAGGGGTTTTGGAGTTTAAACAAACATGTGATTACCGCCTGCCTACAGCTGGCTACATTATATCTGGTGGCCACAGCCATAAGGAGCGAAGGGAACTATGAAGCTCCTTATTCACTCCACACTCATCTCTCTGTCTGGTTTCTTCCTTCTTACAGTCTTTCGCGGAGGCCATAGGCTATAACGCCTGTTACGACTTCTCCTCGCCCGTCCTCCGAAACGTCTGCTTATACCTACCTGTAGCCCAGCGGCGAGAGATGAAGAAATAAATAAAGAAAACATAAAAAAAAAAACAATAAAAAACATCGAAAAGAACCACTCATCAGCTCACAGTTGTGAAGTCGCTGCTCGTGTACTTACGTCTACGGTGGTATCTAATATTCCGCGAACTCGACTCGATTGCGCGATTTTGCAATAACGACAATGAAGCGTGACGGAAGGAGACCTGGTAAATTTCATTTAATCTATGAGTACTAAGCACGAGCTTCGTTAATTTTTCCCTACTCTCCCCGTCGGCCAATCCCGAGCAATTAAAGTACTCATCGAAGGCTCTCTTTGCATCGTACATGCCGGTTGCGGTCAATTTGTCGACTTTGATGCTCTCTCTCGTAATCTTTTGCCGGAGAGAGAAGGAGAGAATATATCGCGATGGAGTTTCAAGAGATTGGGGAGAGAGAGAGGGAACGAGACGGTTGCTCCGGATCAGCCATATTGAAAAATGAATTGAAATGATAAAATGTATAATGCGCGTTGTGCGGTTATAGCGCGGGCGAGAGTGAGAGCAATGGGCGAATGGTGCGGGCGCGCAAGAAGGGATGCTAATGGGTCCGCTTCGTCGAGACGGCTTCCTGCTTAACGCCGGACCACTCGCCACGTCCGCTCTCTCGCCCGCGATTTCCCCCGCGTTGCCCCGTGCGGTCACCCACCATCTCTCACTCCATCTCGGTGCGCGGCTTATGCTCACCAAGCCCTGTACAGGCCAATTCACAAGCTCGATCAATCTACCAATCATAATTTCTATCAGAGCCACCTCCGGGTGACGATACTGAGGGCAATGAGGCGCGGGGGCGTAGGAGGAGGTGAGGGGGAGTCGATTGAGGACCCTCCTCCGGACGCTCTTTGTCTCTCACCGACGCCCTCGAACTCTCGTTATCGTTAATCCAACGCCAAAGATGAATCGTCATCTCGTTCCACTCAAGAAATACGTATCACTACCGTAACTTTGTACTCATCCACTGTCGAGAATAGCTATGGTATATATAATTGCCCGGTAATGGCCTCAGACAACTGGTAGCATAGAAACTCAAGTAAGAATAACAGACGAACAACGTTTGTCCCTATTTTGCCGTAAGATTCTTCAGCGTTATGCCCGACTCGTCGTGTTGTGTCACTTTCAACCCCGCGGGGCTGACAGACCCGCGAGGAGATATGCCTCAAGATGCTCGCGCGGCGCGGTTACAACTTCCGAGTGGAAAAACGAGAAAGCCTCCGTGGGTTCTCTTCATCTTTTCAACTACTCAAACCGAGCGTAAAAACGAGACTCGAGACTTTCTACTCTCTATATATCCTCTAGAATTCTTTTTTTTTTTTTTTTTTTTTTTTTTTTTTTTTTTTTTTTTTCTTGTATAGTTTGTACTATACATATTTTGCATTTCTTTATCTTTTCACTGGCGGGTGCGAGAGGTTTCTTCGCAGACTCGGGAGAGTAAGGAAAAAAAAAAAATATATATATATGTATATTTATAAAAAAGGGAGTAGAGTGCGGAAGAAAGGAGTGTGCAAAGAAGTCAGCGGCGATGAGTGCAAAGTTGCCGGCGCTACGCACGCACACCCGCGAAACATTATTATTATTTATATTATAAAACGTTGTACAAGCGGCGTCTTTGAGTAAATTGAAAACACCCGTTGGATTCGGCTAATTACCGAAACATAATGAGGGCCACTCTTTCTCGCGATTTAGCCGTCGCGTCGCGCTCTCCCTCTCTATGGACCCTTCTCTCGCTTTTCTCCTTTCTCGCTCTTTCACCCAACCTTCTCTCCCTTTCCGTACACGTTTCAGCTACGTTTTCTCAACTCGTTCTTCATCTTCTTGTTATTCCTTCTTTCTCGACGGGCGCAACGTTTGCCGGTCCAAGCGCCGGGGCACCCAAAAAGTTTCTTCTCTTTTTCGGCTGCATATCCCCCCTCCTCCACCTTCTTCCGACCGGGTGCGATTCACCCAGCGTTAGCTTTCTTCTGGCATGGCGCCACCGGAATACGGCTTGTACACGGAATTCGTGCCGCTTTCCTGGATTTCCGGCTTTTTAATCCGTCCCGACGCTCCCACCTCGCCCTCGTCTTCGGAGGGCTTCGCAACATGAAAGAGAGCGCCGATTTATTCTTTATTTCTCTTCTCCTCGTTCTCCAAACTTTTATCGCGATTTTTCTTTAAGTTCACATTGGCTCTGCGTTTGTTTGTTTTTTTTTTTTTTTTTTTCCACGCGCCCACAATTATCGAGAATGTATAAGACGATTGTATGCTAATACGGCTCTCTTTTACTTCCGCGGATGACTCGTCGAGTAGTCTGCCACTATCGATTTTCAATGAAACGACAAAGAAACACGTCGACGTCGTATTCTCTTTTTTTTTTTTCAACAGGTATAACGCGACAATAGTTATATCTATAGCCTAAGCGCGAGGCACTTAATTGAGCGTGAAGTTAACTCGGAGCACAGGCAGCCATAGGGTGTCTTATTTGATTTTTTTTTTTTTTTTTGTGGCGCGAGAGGTATAGCTCCGCGTGATTGCCAGGATGTTCGACGTTTCATGACAGAGCCAGTCAGACCAGACGAGAGTTTAGCCAGAGGTGGACGATGAGCCGAGTCGAACGGCAGACGGGAGGAAATTGCGCGGAACGATAGTTGATTTTCTTTACTTTTTTTTTTTTTTTTTTTTTACGTTACTGCTGCCCATTTGTTCGCGATTAGGACTCGAACTGCTTACTCATCGATCGATGTACAGTAGACTTGCATACACAGGCGTTACACGAGCAAATGATCCAATGAATAGAAGCGCGAAAGAGGAATAATCATCTCGGAGGAGACAGATTTAGAATTGATACAGAGATAAACAGGAAGCTATGTAAGCAGCAACGACGTTGCGTGACACGGCACACTATAATTCGTTTCTCTTGCTATATCACAGTTTTTATTGCCTTCAGCTGTTGCCCCGAAGACTCGACGGATGATTCCCGATATGAATGACCCCTGATTATATAACTCGGCGATGATATACTCGCGCGTATGTACCGGCTGCTCGTAGCAGGTAGAAAAAATAAACTATAGAACCCGTATGTGTTTGCGTGTGTGTTAGTGTGCGTGTGGAAAGCAGCGGGAATGTCCAATACCTACTAACATTATACGACGATGATGATGTACGTCTATGCGCGGAGATGGAGGCCACGCGACACTCGGCCGCTCGAAGGATCGGGAACACCGAGAGAGCATCCCGGCATTCATAATACACGGTTACATGTGTTTCGAATTTGCTGCCACACTCTCGGTGTGGTAATTGCACGAAAGAAAAACAAAAATTGGTCCCTTCCGGTGGCGCAATTTTGTAATACCGAGAAGACTAGAATGAGACAAGATTTTTGTCTTTTTTTTTTTTTTTGTTTCGCTAAAACAACGGCGCGACTGGAAACTAAATAGAGATTACAAACGGGAAGTAATCTTTAACAGTTTAATGTAGTCTTTGGTTCGGTTGATTCAATTGCGATTTGTTAAATGCGGAGGAAAGGCGATGTGACGAATCGAGTTCGAGAGATCGACGCTACGCGTAGGATACAAGGAAACTATATACATAAAGAAGGGAAAATTGGTTACCGCTTATTTGCTTCGTACGGGATGCGTCCTCGCATGTGATCCGTAAAAGATCAGAGGCGCCGCAGCGCAAACTCCGCTAATGGACACGCAGTTAACTCCGCGGCAAAAGCGGGAATGACAAGCCAGACACGAGGATCAGTTCTCTCGCGAGTTTCCTTCTTCATCTCACACTCTCAGAGCACAAGAACGTGCCTTCCTTCTACTGTTTGTCGTTTGAATGTTTTAAGGTCCTCTGTTTGATTAACTTACTGCCTCTGTGTGTCGTGACACAAGAGAAAAAATTAAGAAAAAAAAAAAAAAAAAAAAATGGAGAAAGACAACCGATGCTCTCGTATTTGCACACGAAGTATATCCTCGCCTTTTCCATACTATCGTAATATATATATTTGCAGCCGCAGAAGCTTGCTTCTTCTTTTCACTTCTTTCGTTATATCTTTGCACATTCGCTCGTCGTTAAAAAAAAAAAAAAAAAAAAAAAAATTGAAGTAAAGTCAGCGAATTTTCTCCGAAGATGAACAACGCAAGGGAACAACAGTATCTAAATCTCGTCAACTCAAAGAATTCTCATTCTCCCGAGCGTGGCAATTTGCGCGAGTTATCTGATCACCGACATTTCCGTTAATGGCCTCTCGATTACGGCATATCACACACACCGCGTGTCTGCATCGTTTTTCCTCTCATCATCATTCCGGTATGAACGAGGCGTGCGCATAGGGAATCGCGTACCGGTAGATACCTAATGCGTTAATCACAGGGTTTTCCTGATGACGCTAATACAACGCACACCTGCACTTGTGTTATCCTATCATACTCTATCGTTTGTTCCGAGGTACGATACACAGTTTATATTCCCAACGACGCGTTATTCAATTATCCTCATTATTCCGCGTATCCCACAGTCGATTATCGAGGGGTTTCATCTGTATTTCCGATAAAGACGTGTCCATTATCATTAATTGAGTATAGAGTTGCGCGTGCCACACTCGATGTGTCGTTCCGCGGCTTACGGAATGTATCGGCATTAATCAATATTCGATTTGATTTTCCAACGATCGTCCCCGCGATCGTCTAGAAAACCCCGTGTATCCGTATTATTTGTATTTTATTTCGTTGAAGCGTTAGACGAGCGACGTGAAGAGCAATAAGCGTGTATACAAGAGGCTGCTTTACTGGTTACGTTCAAGTAGCGATGTTACCGTACAGAAAACCACTGCACGACGGGGTTTTCTCCAGCGAGCAGTCATGTCGCGGGTAATTGCGTCTCGGTCTCGGGGCAACGCGATGACGCTCAGCCGAGCGAGTCCGCGAGACAGATTGTGACGGAACGATTCGAACTCCGGGGTTATCGCCACATTCGTATATATATATTATCCCCGTAGTTTCTTCGCTCTTCGAGAAGCCCAATGTCTCGTCATGAGACTCCGAATGATATCTCGAGCTCGAGAGGGAGAGCTCAGCCCAAGCTGTTAATAAGATAAGAAACGCTCTCGAGAAAATAGACTCGTCTCTATATCCTACGATATATTATAGGGCTAACGTACGGTATATGTATATTATCTGTAATATATAGTATATGTATCCATATCCTACGACATGGGAAACGTTGAAAGAGTTTCTCGGGTTAATTCCTCTCGACGCTTCGGATCTCACCACTTTTTTTTTTTTTTTTTTTTATTTTATCGCGTCAACGCCCGTTTACTCATTCGTCGCGATCGCACCACAAAGATGGGTGACGACAGCATTTATGTATCAGAGAAGATCATGAATTTACGAGCATCCGCTCGTCACGATGATTTTATTCTATTTTATCATTCCGCTCGCCGGAATCCCAATTGACGTGAAAAAAAAATAAAAAAAATAAAAAAAACGTGAATGGACTGCGAGATGCTCTCGTGTCCATCGGAAATATATGTTCTGGAGACGATTACGTAGTTGCACAAGGGGGTATTTTTTTCTTTATCTTGGTCGAGTGCAGGGGATGTGTGCCTTTCTTTTTTTACGTTTGACCCGCGGCCGCAAAATTACGGGGTCGAGACGCTCCGAGCGGAAGGCGATTCCTTGCCGGTGTCAGCTCCCCAATGTCGAGAAAGGAATAGTTTAGGCGATCCGGGGGATGGCGAGACTGAGATGAGACCGAAGAAAGAAAAAAAAAAAAAAAAAGAAAAAAAAACGCCGACTCGATTGCCTTCAATCAAGGAGACCATTGTCGGCCACAGTGGAGCTATAATTCGATGCCTCGCATAGTAAGAGCCGCACGAGAAATCGGGAAAGTTCATGCTTTGCGATAAAAAAAAAAAACGCGTGTGCTTTTTCTTGATTTTTTTTATGTATAGACTTTGCTTATATAGACGCGAGAAAAAAAAAATCGATTATATCCGATCGCTAAACAAAATAAATCGTAACATTTTTTTCGCGCCGACGCTTCGGTCAAAATGCTTCTGGCTGAAACGCAAAAGCGAAACGAGTTTTGTTGATCGTTTAAATATTTGCTATCTCGCGGCGATCTCTCTCTCTCTTTCTCTCTCTTTCGAATCGCTGAGGCTGAACAAACACGATAATTTATTCATTCGAATCCTCTCCTTTCCGTTATATATATTTCACTTTACGTTTTTTTTTTAATATTCAACCAAACAGGGTAGCACTTTTGCGGTAAAGCGAACCCATTTACTCCCGCGCTTGGTGCCTTCGTCGTATTAGTTCTCTCGCGATAGGCGCGCCATCCAATTTCACACTCTCGAATTTTCTCTTCGCAAAGCTTTTCTCACTATATATATTTTTCCGCGCCGCAAAAGCGAGATATCGAGAGCGCGTTGAAGAAGCACACCCGCCCCCTTACGGGCCGGTGTGTGCCTCAAAGAGTTTTCTCTCGAGGAAAAGCGCGGAGAGGGACCGCAAAAGCGAGGGCCTTTGTGCCACAGTCGCGATGTAAGGCAGGCTGATTTCCGTTTAACGTTTCCTTTACAGCTAGAGGGTTCGCGTTCGTTTCCTTCGCCTAAAGAAAAAATCGAAAAAAAAAAAAAAAAAAAAAAATCGGTCTGCGATCTTTTTTTTCCATACGCCAAATCGTCCCATATATATACTTATATACATCTTTTTTCTTTCGCAAAGGGTGGCGAAACTTTCCGGTAAACAAGTTCGTCTCCTTCGGCGATAAAGCGTCGGGGATTTGCTCGCCGATCCACCATTTTCACGGATCCTCTTTGCCTCTCCTCCATTGTGCGACACAAAACTTTCGGCAAGCTTCGCAATTACATGTTATCGTGGTATTTTTATGTAACACTTATGAGATCAGTTTGCCGAGAGGGTGACTCTGATATCCCGCTGACTCGCATTGCCTCAAAAACGCACACCCTTCTGCTTCGTAAGCTCTACTAGCGTTACTAACGAAGAGAAGGGTGCGCACACATAAAAACCCACACACAGTAGCGAGTGTTCGTTTCCTCCTTCTTTTTCTTCTTCTTCGTCTTCTCCTACTACTTTCGATGTTGCTGGAGACGCGGTGACGTCGTCGTCGTCGTGGCCGGACAATCCACCCCTTTTTCGGCCGGTCGATACCGAGACGCTTCTCGTACACGCGCGTGCTGCTTCTCCTTCTGCTGTCGAGGCAGTCGAGAGCGCACGCGGCCTTCGGAGGCACCTTCGCCTCGCCTTTTCTTCTTTCAGTCCCGCATTTTTTTTTATTCTATACATATATACTTTTATACGGTACCTATGTACACCATAGGATAAGGCTATCCGACGAAAACAACTATATAGGGTGATGCGCCGTCCATAGAGGGTTAGTTGGTGTTGGCTGGGCGCGGGGGTGCGTTTCGAGAGTTTCTCAGCTCAGACGTTCGACATAGGGAGGGCGCCACCTTGGGCGTCGCTCCCGGAACAACCCTCTTCTCTGAATCATCCCTCTCGTGTACGGAGGTCTTAGCGCAACGCAGCCTCTTTCTTCAAAATCTATATACATATGGATATAGGTATCTTATATATACAGCATGTTGTACAGCTCTTGCTATACATGTATATGCGAGTCTTACTCTTCTTTTTTTTCTCTGATGATACGAAACTATTAATGTGTACCCAGACACCGTGTGCGGCTACTCCGGAGCGAGCAATCCTCTCGGACCATCAGCTAACTCTTGTTAACTTTCAAAGTACGATGAAAAGAGCGACGTCCCGTGTTGGATGACTAAGGGGGGTAGTAGACGCGTTGTCTCTTTCGCCGCTGCTTAGGACGCGGCCGGTACTCTTCGCCGACGACGTGTTTTTTTTTTTTTTTTTTTTTTTTTTTCTTTCTTTTTTTTCTCCTCATTCACTATCTCTCGGGCGACCTACCGTTTTCTCTTGTCTCAAATGGTTCAGCTTCCACCGGCACAAGAGTAGACTTGGTATAATGATTCTTCAAGACACCGCAGCTGCAATAGCCTCGAGCGACGGTGAATAGTTTCGTTTTTCTTCATTTTTTTTTTTTTTTTTTTTTTTTTTTTTTTTAAAGACGCGACAGACTGCTACATAGAATTAATATGCAGAGCGTGCGGTGTCGGGAAAGGACTGCTCGCGCACTATCGATTTAGCGTTAAGACCATTAAAGTGATCAAAAGGCAGAGCGCCCCAGCGTTTGTCTCTGCTACCGCTGTGGTGGTTCTCGCGGGCGCGCAGTCGTGTCATCCTTACCAAGTATATATCCTTACGCGAGCTGCAGGCGAGGACGACCACCCTGAAGCTTCTTCCGCGAAAGATCTAGACTCGCGCCTCTCTTACTTATATTTAATTCCGCATCCACTGATTCGCTCTCTCATTATTAGCGTTCTTTTTACTCGGAAGGCTTACACAATTCACTCGAACTTAAGCAACTTTTATTGCTATAATTATAGTATAAGAGAGACCAGCGCCAGTGGAAACCGGACTAAGAAAATCGAAGGTTTCTGCTCTTTAATCCCACAGAGTGTTATACTTATTGTATTAAACCTTAGAGTCTTCTACGGGGTATTTAAACTTTCCGTGTTTCAACTAACCCCGGTTTCCCCAATTACATACTTTGATGAAATCTTTTCCAATACAGAAGTATATAGCCGATACGAAGTTTTCGATAATAAAATTTATCGTCAAAAAACTGAAAAAAAAAAAAAAAAAAAAAAAAAAAAAAAAAAAAAAACCAAAGTCGAAACATGAAATTGTGAAATATCGGCAAAGAGGCGCGAGCTCGCGTCACCGGGACCTGCTGCAGTGCTGCCTTCTCTCTCTCTCGTGATTCCGAGTAGGTGGGCCCCAGGTAGCCAGCAGGACAGATAACACCCCGAGATTACCCGGGACAGAGTCATTAGCCGCGTCGGCTTCTGTGTCTTCCCCATGAGAAGCTGGCTGGCTGCGCTCTCGCTGTTAACCCGCAGTTTCTCGAGGCCCACTATACTCTGTTCTTTAACCATTTTTCTCCTCAGAAAGACCTTCCTTGGATTCAATACAGCGCACTATAAAGCTTAGAGTCTTCTTCTTCGTTTTTTTGTCTCCTTTCCATACTTGAGCGCCTCTCGATCTCTTCCATTCCCCGTTTCCAAGCAAACTTCTTCCCACTACTGCGAGCGACTCGCGGTTGCTTCATGCAGAAGCTGACCTCTATGGCGCGAGAGAGAGCAAGAGAGAGAGAGAGAAAGACTAGCGTCGCACGATAGAACGAGAAATAAGCGATAGAGAGGAGTCCCTCACTCCCGAGAAATACTAATTGCTCGACGTGTTCTCACATATTTTCGCGAGCAACCGTTGTGTGTGCCGCGCGGGTGCCTCTCCGCCGAAGATGTTAGCGTTCGCGGGAGATGCTGCGTACGGCGAAATCGAGACAGCAACGAGGAAAAGGAAGGGGTGTGAGGGGGAGGGAGTACTGGTGAAGCGAGTGAGTTCGACGCGGGGAGGAGGGAGGCATTTAGTCTTTGATAGGCTAATGACAAACGCGTAGATTAGTCCTATCTACTCGGAGACTAATTATTTCTCCTTTGTATCGTGCCGCCCGCTTGGGTCTCTTGCTTGAGCGTTACCGAGCAAACGCGCGAGAAGATCAAATGGCGGTTGGATATTTTATTTATTATACCACTAGCTACTTCCATCCCTCTCCCCCTCTACCCCCTCTCTTTCGTTCTTCTCGTTCGGACACTCGAAGTTTTTATCACTCCATAATGCCGCGTCGATTGCTCCCTACCCCACCCGCGCACTTTGTGCCCCGAGGATGGATAAAATTTAATATATTAATCAGTATTAAAAGACACAGCGGTCGCGATTCTTTGTTGACCCCTCGTCTGTTTCTCGAAAGTTCTTCTTTCTTGTGTACAATTCACGCTTTTGTATCTTTCGCTGTACGCGAGTACGCGATCGTTCGACTGCGAACAATTCCACGCTTGACTCCCCCGCGCACGCGCGCGCGTATTCTCTCTCACCAGCCATCGCGAGACAGTAAATAACTTAACTCCCGCGATAATAAATACAGTCGCAAGAGAGTGGGATCTCTACGACTCACTGGCAATTACCGCAACAGCGGACGAGAGAAGCGAAAAGCAACGGAGGCAGTATATAGAAAACGGTAGCGCATAAACAGATTTATCGGTAGAAGGCGGCAACGGCCAAGAAGGAGACCGCGCGAGAATGCGTCGCGAAGCAATCTTGTTAGCGGTTTCGTTCTATACCCGCGGCCTCGCCGGAATCTGCATAGGAAGGCAATGCGGCGAAAGGGAAATAGCGAGGGGTGTGCGCAACGGGGAAAGGGAAAGAAGCAAGAAGAGCCGCGAGTAAATAAAAACGAAAAACGTTCTCGCATTCGCCGCGTGCCAATCGTACTACCGAACGTAGTAAAGTACACACATATATATCTCTCTTCGATTTCTACCGGGTACCGGAAATCGCTCGGTCATTCCTTTGCAAAAAGAACGATAAACGATCGAAAGCGATATATCTTTACTAACGTCCGTGTATTCTGCATGATCGCACGTGTGCGTTATGATCGATTTTATCGACTGTGTATGTATATGTATACGCTTTCTAGTGCAATATTAAATATCCAAAAAAAGTGTGAAGCAGTCTGTCCGAAATATGCTTAATTTTAATGTTTCAGACGATATTGAACTCTATGCACAAGTACCAACCGAGGTTTCATCTCGTACGAGCGAACGACGTGCTCAAGCTGCCCTACTCGACGTTCAGAAGTTACGTATTCAAAGAGACGGAATTCATCGCCGTTACGGCCTACCAAAACGAGAAGGTAAGTGTTCAACGTTGGCCCACCAACGACAGAGATAATCTTTCTCCCGTTCGTTCTTTTTTTTTCTTTTTTTTTTTTTTGTTCTTCCACTCGTCCCTTCTGTTCTTCCTTTTCCTCTTAACGCTGGAAGTAGAATCCAATATTGACCTGTCGGCGAGAGTCAAACAGCCCGAGGATAAAGAAAGGGAAGGAGAAAAGAGAGAGAAAAAAAAAAAAAGACGAAAGAGCGAGAAGCTGAGAAGACGCGCGCGGCCGTTTTACCTCGAGGGGTAAAGTTTTACGAGACACCTTGGAGCCGTTCCAAAGGATCTTGTACCGCAACTACGCGATTTCTCGCCATTAACCAGTCAAATTCAAACTTTTTCATTCGCCTCGTCTTCGTTTCTCGCGGATTATACTACGTGTGTACCTCTCGCAATGGCGAATTCGATTCGATTATCTCGCGAAGTTGTCCAGTTCGTTACCCTCCCTCCGTTCTTTTGTCGACGAGTCAACGAAAAGAGTATCGGCGACACGCGCTGTGAAAGAATTATGGAATAGATAACAAACGTCGAGTATTGTGAAAGAAATATTTCGTAATTTAATCTCTTAATTTTTCGTTTTCTCACTGATTCCTTCCATCATCTTCTCCGCCATTATAAATACACCATTTTTTTTTTTTTTTTCACTAAACATTTTTTTTTTTTAATTTACAGATAACGCAACTGAAGATCGACAACAATCCATTCGCCAAGGGATTCCGTGACACCGGTGCCGGCAAGCGAGAGAAAAAGTAAGTGTCGCTTTCAAAACTTCAAATTTTCATCACAGTTCGTTGTTCACTTTGTAGTTTTTTTTTTTTTTTTTTCTTCGTCTTAATCTCTATCTCTCTGACATATTTGCGAAAATCGCGATGTATATTATTCTCATCTTTGGGTCTTTCGCGGGCCGTTTTCGACCCTTCAGTAGCGATGTAAAAGGGAGAAAGATGGGGGTCGTTGCGGGATCGCGCGAAAGCCTCATTTGCACCGTAGTCTCATAGCCGGGGCTCGGGTAACGGGTGTAGGAAAAGGCTCGGCGCCTCCCCCGTCCATTTGTATTCAATATTGCAAGTTTATGGGCTTATGTCGGGTCTCTCGCCCCCTCGGGGGCTATTGTTGGCCCGGTCGACGATGAAAACCCATTTCAATTTCGTAATGGTTGCGGTATCCACGTTCGGGGTGCCAGAAGCTCAAGTGGATTTTGATGACGTTAGGTTCCTATGCATAGAATCCCCGCAGCGAACGAGTGTCCGGATATAACTACGAACAATGTATATATAACGTTATTATCTATCGCGCGCTGTATTCCAAAAGCGGTATAACATTATTCCACCTTTTTTTTTTTTTTTTTTCTCGCCGTTTCATCAATCGAACTTGTTAACCTTCGACGTCGCGAAGAATTTATATTCTCGACACAGAGATCGCTCGGGTCACTTAGCTCTCACCCCACACGTGTTTAAAGCGAATCAGTCGATCGACACCCCCTCCGGGATATTCCATTAGTATAGAATGAGCGAACGAGCAAAGAGAGAGAGAGAGAGGCGCCGCGTGGCAGATAGAGATGCCTAATTAGCGAGGGAGGGTTGCATTTGGCTTATGGTTACGATTACAAGGGTGCTGAGGAGATCGTAAACCGCCCGGTGTGCGCAAAGCCTATAGGCCTCGGAGAAGTGCTACCCGATCGAACGTTACGAAGCGAGAGAATGATAATGTGCCCTTCTCTCCTCACCGCTCGTAATGCACGATAGAGAGAGAGCGACAGAGAGAGAGAGAGAGAGAGAGAAAAGGAAAGCGCGATACTGCGGTATCAAGGGATGAGGTTGGGAACATAGCCAATCATCGGATTAGCATACTGATGCACAGGGGCGGTGCTATCGTTAATGTTGAGGGTGCCACTCTCTCTCGGCTCTCCTTCCAACTCAGCAACGGAAAGGACTAAACCGGCGGTGCGGCTTTGAGTTTTATATAGTATTATATACACTTCGCCATCGCGTATGTGCATCGTCGGTGGTACGCGAGAGATCCTTTGCGCGACGCGATAACGACCAGCATTTTTCGACTGTGCAAACCTCTCAGTTTCAAACTCGTCATCCTCTCTGTAACCCGTGCTTTCGTTAACGATACTTCCCGAGAATCGTGCTAAGCAGGCGAAAAAAAATTGCGCTACAACGAGATATTGAAAAGAACAAAAAGAACGAAAAGGATAAGTAGTTTGCCCTCTCGAGTGAACGAGATAATGGCAACAGCCTCACTTGTTCATCGTCAAATCCTCTTTATCTTCTATCGGTAGTTCGCTATGGAAAGAACAGAAGAGTAGAAAGGAGCTTTGCGAGAGAAATTGCGCGGCTGGTCATGCCGGTGAACTTTGTGGGATTCGTTGAACGCGAGAGAACGAAGCGTTGCACACGAAGGCTTTGATGTAACCAGGTTAATTCGTTGCTTCCAATAGTACACATGCACAGAGTTTACACGATAAGCAGTATATTTTTTTTTATACATGTACCATGCTATCGAGATACCGCAATCGGTTACTCGCGGTCGTGAAGTCCCTGTTGAGTTTTCGAAGTAAAGCTCCACCGTTCCCTGTCGCAAAGTCTCGTCTGCTCTCCGCCTCACGTACTGCACACACACTAAGGAAGAACAACACCTTTCCTTTGCAAGTGAATCCGCGTATAGTATATAGAAGTTCTCTAAAGCGCGTAGAGTAGCAATGGCACACAAAACTACATGAAAACTGATCGAAACACTGACCAAGCAACGTTTCGTGACTGAGACCTGCTGCACCTTGAATCTCATTGCCGAGAGCAGAGCTCCGTTGTTGATAAAGCTGTTCATGATGTGCAACTATCGATTCTCGTCTTATTTACCGCACCAGTGTGCTGTTCCCGTAGTGTTTGATTGTAGTCGTATGGCACAGTTGTCTGCGCGTAACCGTCGCGGGTCCGACACAAGGTAAAAGTTGAAAACCTCACTACACTCGTGGATCTTTGTGTATGTGGTGTACATAGAGCTGTAAGAGATACGAGGAAGCGAGAAAGACCAGCGGAAAGTAGCGAGCAGCTTGTGTATGCATGCGTCGATGGGCACTGATCGCATTACAAGGCATTAGGGAATCGGTAAGCTTCTCTGACTCGCGCGCAACCCGAGTTGCAACGTGTGTATGTGTCTCTATGTATACATATGCATATAGACACGCATATACCCTTCTTACATAGAGTCCCATAATACATACGGAACATAACGCGAACAGCGGTAGCAACCAACTTACACGAGGCTTACATTGTCGAGTCTGACGTGGAAAAGTGTGTATCAGTTTAACGATGTGTTCCCTCGTGTGTTATCGTCACTAAGTTTCGCTCTTATGAAAGGGAAAAGCCTCGAGCCGTGTACAGAGATTATCGCGTAGTACCGCGTTGCAATTTACTGCGGATTTGGTATGTCGAGAAAGGTGCGAAATTGCGATTAAAGGGAAGCGTTCCCGCGACAGATTTCAAGGGAGGGAGTTGATGCCCGAGAGCCTGAAACTCTACGTTGTACTATGTAACATGCATACGCGAGGGGACGAACCCCGAGCTTTTACGAGGGAGACAACGCCGAGAGACAGATTCGAAGGTCTATCTTCGCTCATCTACAACGAGTTTTTGTGTGACGAAAAATCATTTTAAAAAATATCGAGATGAAGAGAATAAAATCGTAAGGAAGAAGAACGAAGCAGTATATTGAATTAAATTTGTGATCAGATAAAAAAAAAAAAAGAAACTTAGAGAAATGGGGTCGGAGTTCCTGAAGGCTCATGCGCTGAAGGTAATTTACTTAATACTTGGCGCCCCGTGGGGCAATCGTTATGCCATTACTAGTCGTTCAGAGAATTTATAATGCCCCGCTGTCGATCGTCGCTCGCGCATGTTGTGTTATTATTGATACAGACAGGTTTGCAGATATTCCGAGTTACAGAAGTAGAAACCGCGAATGGAACTTAGCCGTGCGGCACGATTACACTTCTGTACGATATACGTACGCAGCTTATAAGTTGTTACTCGCTCCTCCATTAGGTCTAAACGTTTGACGTCGTCGGCTTATTGCCGCATTGACGAGTTCTTTCTCGCACGCTAATAACGACTGCCAATGGATAACGACTTCATTAGTCAATTGCGGAAAAACTCCCTCGTAGTTCGTCGTTCATACCGGTTAAACGTTGCCGTATATATTACAAACGCAAAACTTGACTCGAATCGATCATCGATGTTTTGTCGCGATGTTATTGTAACGTGCGTTGTGCTGATATAAAGTACATTCGTTACCGAGAATTCTATTATCGATAACGATAACGCGACCGTAATGTGAGTCAACCGATTGACCACATTTGCCTTTTCCTGTTTGTATTTTTTTCCAATTTGTAACAACTTTTCATCATTGCTAACACACAGTCGTTGTTGCAGAAGGCAGGCGCTGTTGACTGTGTCCGGAGGTGGTTCTCGCCTAACGTCTGGCGCCCCCGCGTCGCCGGATAAGCGAAGATCTTCGAATTCGGTTAACGATCTCATGGACGACGATGACAAACTGTTGGACGTCGTTGGACCGGATACGCCGCATCCCGCACATCATCATCATCGAGATCGCGATCATTCGCGGGATCGGGACGACAGAACGAGCGAACGCGGCGAGGGCAGCGAGTCTTCGGGTTCGGAAAGCGGCGGCGTACCGGGTGGACCACCGGGTTCCGAAGGTCCGAGGCCCGATGTCTCCGTTGGTCCTCCGGTTCTTCATCCGCCTCTTCTACCGTATTTTTATCCACCTGTACCGGGACTCTATCCCGGTCCGGGACCTCTCATACCGCCGAGTCCACTCGGACTACACGGGGGTGTTACCCCGGGAATGCTGCTGAATGCTCAATTGGCACTGGCTGCGTCGCAACATCCCGGATTATTCGCTCATTATCCACATCCGCTATCGAGTCCTCTGCATCAGCTGAAGGGACACCGTTTTGCGCCTTACACACTACCAGCTCCATCGCACGGTTCGGCATTCGAAACCGTAACACCGGGCAGCCGTACGCTGAGTCCGAGATCGCCACCTCCAAGACCGCCAACGGGATCCCCGACGCCCGGTGGCCTCGCATCGACGACGAGCGGTGGACCCGCTTCCGCCACCGGTGAACTAAAATCAATCGAAAATATGGTTAATGGTCTTCAAGAGAGGAGAAACGTGAAAAGGAGAAGAAGCCCCAGTCTCACCCCGGGACACAGAAACAATGAGGGCGAAGGGGGCGGCGGGAGTCCGTGACAGGAGAACGAACCCGTAACGAGTACCAAGGAGGATCCCGAGGACGAGGATCTCGATGTAACTAGCGGCGACGAGTCTCTCATCGATGAACGGGAACTCGCACCGGACTCGACCTCCGAACCGTCGTAGCCGTGACAACGCGAGGAAAGCCAATGGTAGATAAATCGTGTAACAAACCAAAACTGCCGTTTTTGATTCCCTCAAACGACGAATTCGGCTAAAGCGAAACGCGGTAAATCCATTTCTTTCTTTTTTTTTTACGCCGGTATCTATCGGCTAATAATCGCACGTTGGACCCGCGGTCACGCGAAACTCGAGAATGAGATTTGAAAAATCGATCTCGAGCTGTACGTTCCCTTCCGAACGAGCGATTTCTTTTTTTTTTTTTCGTGATTGAAAAGCTATCCGATTCCGACTACAAAGTGCAATTTAACGAATATACGGAGAATATTTACGCGAACTGAGAACGCTAATTAAGCGTTGCGCGCGTGTATCATGCGTGTAAATAAAAAGGTGTGTTGTACCCGATGGAAATAAATTCGGGAAGGACGGTTAATTAAAAAAAAAAAAAAATTAAAACCGCGTGGACACCGCGACGTAACGAAAACAAGAAAAAAAAAACAAAAAAAAAGTGCCGGTGCATCCCCTGTAAATTGCACGAGTTGATGACACGACGATGAAGGATATTGAGAGAATTATTGAGCGGAGAGCCTACAATTTTTGCCTGCGAATACTTTAAGGCTTGAAAGAAATTAAGCAACGATTAACGATTGATGAATATTGCAATATAAAAAGCACCTCCACTCTTTGCAGATTTCCCATAACCAACCCCGTCGTTTCCCAACCCTCTGCTCCCCCCTTTTACCGCTCCCTACTTCCCCCGAACTGTAAATATGTACCCTAGTGATATATATTAATATTATTATATACATATTATATATATTACGTATAAATACAAGTACCCCCCTCTGTATTAATTATTGACTATATTAATTACGGATAATTGATTATTAGATTCGTGAGAAAGAGAGAGAGAGTCAGAATGCATGATAATTATGAAAAAAAAAAAAAACAAAAAACAAAACAAAAAAAATACGTTCGCGCGAAATCCGTGATGATGAGTCCTCCTCGAGAGTCATTCGAGTGCGCATTACGTTAGAATGTACGCGTACGAGAACTGTGGCGAGACTTTTAGACAAGCAGAGAATTCTTTCGATCGACCAGTATTTTCGCGTTACTATTCTTCACAATTGCTTTTTTTTTTTTTTTCTCTCCCGGTATTGTAATGACGATGATTATTATCGCTCGGTCATTGAGGGTATCTGTGAATTTCATCGTCATGCGATAAACTGACAAATTATTAAATTATTTAACGAGAACCGATGTGACTTATCGGGCGTAATATTTCTTTGTTTTTTTTTTTCTTTTTTCTTTTTTTTTTTTCTTTTTCTTTCGTTTTTGTGATAAGAGTGTAACGATTAATCGCAATATTATTGTAAACGATCGTCGAAATGAATTTTCCTCTCTCGCTCTTTGCTCCCCATTTCATCTCACGTCCCGTTCATCCACTTTCTATGCATATGGGTATTGGGCCCCATCGTCCCTTCCCCTCTCGCCTCGCTGATTCGAATTTTTCACGTTATCCGATGATCTCTCTAACCGAATGATAATTTGTCGAATTTTTCGCTCGTGGAACGAAGTTTCGAGAGTCATTGGTCTCTCGACGCACACACGATGGTGATGGGAAAAATTTTACCGACACCCTCGCTCGCCCGAGAGATCGCAGCCTTGACACGGAGAATACTTGGATTGAAAAAAAAAAAAAAAAAAAAAAAAAAAAAAAAATGTAGAAATTTTGTGTAGATAAAAATATTAGCGAATAGATCGTCATTGATCAACGGTTACGATCGACGTCGGCGATGCGAGTCCTTCAACAGTGAATAACAGATCGAAATATTCCGCTGATTCCGCTAACGCGTTATCCAATTATTTGTATCCCCCGCGCAAACACACGAAAAACAACGATAGCGCAGAAAAAAAAATGTCGGGGGGGCGAGAGTGAAAAAATTAAAAAAAAAAACACACAATTTCAGTAAATTCTCTATCGATTGTACGCGCCGAGGAAAAAAAAAAAAAATGATTATTATAAAATGCGAAACAAATTATACATATTATATATATATTCACACACAGAGAGAGACACGCGAATGTACAACGGCGCTTTGATTTTGGTACGTTTCACTTGTTCGCAATTGGAATTTTAAAATTACAAAAAAAGAAGAAAAAAAGAAAAAAAAAACAAGTGCGTGCGAATGATTCGGCGAACGTTGAATAGTACACGATGGACGAATCAAAGCGCGGAGCCGTGTAACGCGATAATACCTGATGCAATTCCTCGTGAATTTACTCGATTCGTTGGTTACTTCCGGAAGTTCCAAATACACGGCTCCGCGCTCTCGATCGACCAAGTCTCCGTCGACCTGCGAGCGAAATCTCTACCCAAGAGGATCAATGGACGGAAGATACAAAAAAAAAAAAAGGCGAAACAAAAAAAAACAAAAAAAAGAAAAAAACATGAAAAGCAAAAAAGCAATAAGAGAGGGCCCTGGGCGGCCTTATCATTCCCAAGAATTATAATTCCTACGGCTTGTATTGTATATTGTACACCCTTCAACCTCGAACCCCCGCCCCCAATCCTTCATGTCCGAAAAAAAAAAAAAAAAAAAAAAATTACCCCGAAAGAAAGCCCCGACGACTAAAAATTATATATTAATTTAAAAATACGACATGCTTACTTCATTTGATTGCGATACGATCGCGCAAACCCGGACACTCCTTGACGACGCAACGAGGGGGGATAAGGAAACTTTGCATGAATATAAAAGTTTGAAATTCATCATCGACGCGTGAAAGGAGTCCAAATCCTTTATTGCCCGTCTTGAAAAATATATTTTTCTCTTTAACTGCGACGGTTGACGGTTGGCCAGGCGGTAAATTCCGATGATTAGGACAGATAAGTCGCGTCGTTGTCGGGAGCACCTCAGTGACGTTCGTACGAACGACGACCTCGTAATTATGGCGTGCCGGTGACTACTGGCGGCGTGTGTAACGGTATCTTCTCGGGACGCAACCAGATATCGTTACTATCGAGCAATTAGCCTCGGCCTTCCTTTCGTTTCTCGTGCCAATTATTGTCTCGGATACTTGGACACTTTTTTTTTTTTTTTCGTTTCGTTCGTAAATTATCAGCGTAATTTTTACGAAAGGTTATATTTTTTTTTTTTTTTTCTATTACTTGTGATACATTTTTTTTTTTTTTCTTTCGCGATATTCGTTAATTCGGATGAATGCAATTGAACGCGCGGCGTCGAATTATCGAGTCGGGAGAATGAAGCTTTGTCGCATAGACGAATAAACCCGTTAAAGTCGAAAGTCCCCGCGGGACTACCGTTTCCAAGATTAGAATACAACTCTCTGTAGGAATGCGTGGGTTCCTTTGAACGGCGGGGAACGGTAGATCTTCTCCGTACGAATTACAGAGAGAGCCTCCCGAGAGAACGTCGCGGTAGTCAACGGCAAGCCGAGTGACCAGCGAGGCGTGGATAGGTCCGAAACACTAGAAAGAGGATTGGAACGAGGATTTAATTGACACCGGGAGGTGTCGTCGCACTAAACTATGCAAAGTGGACGACGATCTTCCATGGGCCGTGGCTCCTTCAGCCGGTTCCCTTTGGCTTCGCGAGATCTCTTACAAACTTGAGAGACTGACGAGAACTTATTGGATAGACCGCGAGAACGAACGGATCGAGAGGCAAAACGGGAAAATAAAAAACAAATGCTTCATGAAAGACTCGTAGCAACCCCCTAATCGGGAATCAATGTCATCAAAGCCTACAAAAAAAAAAAAAAAGAAAAGAAAAACTACAATATTTCGGGCAGTGGATTTTTTTTAATCAATTTTCTTATCCATTTAGCATTATCAGCTTCTCAAGAAAATTTTAAGAGGGCAAATTAATGAATGCGCTCGAGAATCAAGAGAAGAAAAGAAAAATAACGTTTGATGCAGAGAATACGCGCTTTCGCGGCGGGGGATCGCGAGAGAGGGAAATAAATATAAAAAAACAAAAACTGGCGAGTTCTCGCCGTCGCGGTCGGCGACAAAGGGCTGCTGCTGGGTATCGTCGCGGAGAGATAAATCTCGTTGGGACTCTCTCTCTGGTAGTACGCTTAGCCGGGGTCCTGGTCGAGGAGAGGAGCCCCCACAGCATCGTCGAGAGCTCGTTCGCCGAGAGGCCGAACCTCCGTGAGTATACAGAGAGGATCGACTTGCTGGAAATCGTGAGCAACTTCGGTATATATAGCCAAGCAGCAGCAGCAGCAGCAGAAGCTCCCTTCGCCGCTGAGCAACAGCTTCTGCGTGTCTCTGCGCCGGTGCTGAGAACTGTGGCTCTCATTTACACTAAGGCTCTTCCTTCCTCCTGTTTCTACTCTTCGAGGATTTACTGGCAGTGGAATACAATGCGGACCTGTCCGTGTCCATCTCTAGGCCCCCGCGGACGTTTCTCCGAGCCGGAGAAGCTATTCTCGCGCGGCGCGAACGTCTTGTAACCACTTCCAACTTAAGGCTATAGATATTCCACGGAAACCATGGAAACGGCAACTTCCAACCGGTAGCAGCTCGACATTCTCCCCTCATCACCCCCTCGTACAACGCCAGAATTCCTAAATCGTTCGGGATAATGAAAATCGACTCGTTTAACCTCCAAATTCAAAATCACATTCGCGGGTCTGATCTTTTCGGCATTTTCTACTGAACCGCAATCCATGCGTATGCAATTGCGAAAAAAAAAAATGAATTAATATTTAGTGCAGAAAAAAGATGGTCTGTGTCGATACAAGTGCCTTAAATTATCGAACGCCTAATGAATCGATCGTAAATCGTGATGGTATATTAAATCCTATAATTCGTATACGCCCAGCTTTCAATGAGGCCAGCTTTACGAGTTAAACTATAAGAGCTCGCGCGCGCGCGAGAATAAGAACAAGAAGACTGAAAAACGACGAAAAGAAGAAGAGGTGGGAGAACGATGAAGAGGAGCAATGGAGAGTTGGCGAAGGGGAGGGGGGGTGAGATTCCTAGTGAGACCGCCGTTTGTCGGCACGTTTGTGGGACCGACGCCGCCTCGAGGTGTGTAGAGAGCCCTCTTCGCTTCCGACCAAGTTCTCTTCTCTCTATACCTAGATATGCTGAACGGTAGAGTGTACCTTAACTCGTTTGCGTGCTCTGCTTCGTCTATCCAAGTCGATTGCCAAGCATCGTTGAGAGTTCTCATCTCCCTAAACGTGTTAAATTATCGGAATTCAATGGATCATCCGATAACATTTTTTTTCCTTTTTTTTTTTCCCCCAACACAACCCCAAGTGATGGATCAACTAGGAAGATATTGACGTTACCACTTAGTACATCGTGAGGATAGAATTTAGCATTGAACGATGGCGATTTCATATACGCGTCTGCCAACTGAGGCGACAAGTGCCGGCGCCTCAGCACGCGATTAACGTTCGTGCATTCGATTGTGCGCAGGAGAAAAGTGAGAGGGACAAACACGTACCGGGCAACTGATTTGCGATCAATTTGCCCTGATTTACAATCGGTGCCTCGAGCATCTCTTTGCTTCTCTTATTCTTTGTTTCTCTCGCTCTTTCCCCCTTCGCGCGGTGTACCCTTCTTCGAGGGTAACGCCGAAGCTGCATTCCGACTCAGCTGCGAGCGTCTCTCGTCGTTCGGTGTTCTCGGTTTCCTTCGATAGGACACAGCGGATGGCTCTTTAGCGCATTCAAGAAAGAAAAAAAAAAAAAAAACACTTCACACTGCATACAGGTAACAGGACGGCAGAGGCAAAAGCTTCTTAGAGAATGGTGACGATATAGCTTCGGTAAACCGCGTCTTTCTCAAAGTATACCAAACTTTTCAGCATCGAACTTGTATAAAAGATATATATATATATATATATATTATTTATAAAAACCGTGCGCACGGACGTCGGTGGCGATGCCACTGGACGCGTGTGCACCGTTCGAAAGAGAGATCGCGTGGCCTCGTTAACAAGTCGGCGGGGTCTTGTCAGGGCATCGTCGCGTTGCGGTAACAGTAGTCTGTAAGGTGGATGCGTGCATCCGTCACGTATCTCTCTAATCGTCTTGTCACCAGCAAACGCAGCGACAGTCAACCGGCATCGTCTCCTCTCACTCTCTCTACGCAAACGTTAATTGCAGTCTTTTGATCGCGACGACAGAAAATCTTAGTTTGAATTCTCAGGGCCACGGAGACTGTTTCTCTGCACGAGAGTCACGAACGACTCGCGAGCGACGAGATGAAAATTAGTCGTTACCGACTTCACGAACGAAACGTCGGCATTCCTTTTAATCAATTTGGAAAAACTTGTTGGTTTCTATAATGTATGTTTTTATTATTATTATCAGTGATGTTATTCATTTTTATTATTATTATTATTGCATTCTGTTCGTTGGCTATTCACGGTAGAAAATTAATAAGGCACATTAGAGAATAGCTACGGGTCACGGCGAGGTTCGTGACATATAACCAGAAGTAATCTCGTTCGCATCACGGATGAATCTCGCGCGTAACCCTCGAGCGCGCGCGCCTATACATAAACCGAGCGAAGCTTCGCACAAAGGAGTCGTGGTGAGATGGTAGCCTACAAGATCGGATAATATTGGTAGTTATTTGTCGGCGCCGGGTTGTTGGTTTTTCGGGTTTGAATGTGTTAGCGAAGGATAGGCTGCGGGAACGTTGCTAGTCGGTCGACGGGGCGCGCGACCGCCTCGTATATACGCGAGAGTCCAGGACCCCCGCGGTGCCAAACTCGCCGGGTCTCCGTTCTTCAAGGCCCTTTCTCTGCTTCCACCGTACTTCTTTCGTCGGTTTTTTAAATATTATTATTATTATTATTATTATTTTCATCCTCTCTTGCGCGTATTTTGTTCCACCAAAGGATCGTGGATAAGGAAATATCGAGCGTCCAAATAAATCCAATATTTTACGAATACGAAGTTAGCGATATAGACGAGCAAACATCGTATTGAAACATCGCGTGGACTCTCACACATTACACTTTCATGTGTGACAATGATGTAGCGAGGAGATATCGAACGCAACTGGTCGCGCGAGATGAGACGACACAGAGAGGCGGAGCGAGCGGCCTTTCGGTAACGTCTTTTAATCACGAAACCTACCGAGCGCCTGTTCACCGTAAGAGAACTCCACTCTCCCGATTCACGTTCGCGTAGTATCGTGGAGGCCCTTTGGTGAAATTAAGTAAAATCAATAAATAAAGAGATTCCACGCTCGGCAAAAACACCTGCGACCAATGTCCGACGCACAGGATCGAGATCCGTCGGCCTTCGTTTTATCTCGGCGAAATAAACTTCGCTATACGCTATATATATATTATAGGCGCGCTATGGGTTACGCGTAGTCGTCGGGGTATCACGATAGTTAGGAGTACCGGTAGGTAGAAAATTCTCGTTCTTATTTCTCTGGATATCGTGTGCTGGAAGGTCGTTTCGGACACATCGTTGAGTAAAGCAGTATATATCGTATTTTCTTTTTTTCTTCGTTTTTTTTTTCCCTGTCTTTCGCCGTCGACAAGATCAACAGTGTGTAATGTGTCTTGATCTATGTCTCAATTTCCCCGAGTGCCTAGGCACTCCGCGATCGCAGTGTGCTAAGCAGCCTTCGGGGATCGATTATTCTCGCCGGAGGCACCTGCGATCTGTGATGCTGCACGGAGAGCGGTAGTTTATAGAAGAGGAAGGCGACTCCAGAAGAGAAGGGGAAGGTAGAGATATATATTTACGACATTAACTTATATAGGAGAGAATTTTATTCGCACGATAGATCGGACGGCTTTGCTGGTATTTCTGTAAACTCGAAAAAATCGTAAAAAAAAAAATAAAAAAAAATGCTATTATTTCATCGACTCCTTCGTTTCTTTAATTCCTACTCGCTGCTGTAACTCGCGTGTAAACTCGTGTAACTCGAAGGACCTCGAGCGCATCGATGGGTATCGAACCAACGGCGCTGCATCGGTTGCGAATTGGTTAAAAATCGAAACTACTGTATATAGATATATACATAAATGTATAGGGTATTGTAAGCTATTGGTATAGTGTAGAATATACGCTACAGAGAAGAGGTGAGCTCTCGGTTACTGAATAATGTATCGAACAGTCGTTGGGTCTCACTCTCGCCTTCCGCGAGCTCCGTTAACTGTGTTTTCCTTGGCCGTTGAGGACGATGCTCGCCTCCAACGACTCCGACTAGTCACTTTTTCTCCCACTTCCTTCTCTCGTCGAAGATCTCGCACGCCCGCGTGAACGCCAGTCCAACACTATCGAAAGGGGATCCTGAGAAATAAGCAATTAAGCAGCCATGCGCGATCGGAGCACCGCGCGCGCGAGAGGTTCTACGAGCTGAAAAAGGATTCTCGCGCGACGACCGAGACGACAACGATCGACGATCTCTTTCGAGAAAGATGAGACGAACGGAAAAGATCGAACGTGCAAGTGAATCGGAGTCACAGATCGCAAGCATGCTACGTTGCTGCCGCTGCTGCTGCTGTTGCTGCTGGTGCTCCTTCCCGATCGACTCACGCGCAACCATTAAAGGCGACCGCCACTTTTTCATCGGCCCGCTAATGGCACCGGGGACGACGATGAGGTCATCCCGCCAGTTAGACAACTAGATTCGTGTTTCACGTTTCTCTCCGTTTCGATATCTCTCTCTCCATCCGCATCGTATATCCCTCTCCTACTTTACCGCGATATATTTTACGACTTGTCGCGCCCCATGAACCATTCTCGGTCGCGGGAGATACTCCATCTCAATCTGGTATCAAAGTCTCCAAGAGTCTGATATAACAGCTATTACAGCATCGTTGGTAACGATTGTAATTTTTTTTTTTTTTTTTTTTTTTTTCGCACGATAATTATTTTCGACGATTTATTAGGGTTTGAGTTTGAAAATGTTTGTTTTTTCGTGCGAAATGTTGCGAGTTATGATGCGTAGGTTGTTGGATCGTTAACGTTTTAATTCGAAGGCATTGTTTGTTGCGAATCGATAAAGGCGTTAAGGGCTTTAAGAGAGAATTTTCTTTCGGAGAATTACCGTGTATCGCTCGAGCAAAGAGGCAAGAAGATGCTTCGGCATCTTTTGGGCAAATTTCTTGTGTGTGGTCCCTCCAGTTCGAGGGCTAAGCGTGCCGATAAATCTTGTCAGCGGTGTATAACGTCTCTCGGCCTTCGGGAGATCACCACCTCGCGGCGTGTACCGGTATACATACTTTATAAATATATACATATATACCATACAAGCGTAGCATGTTATATGCGCTTCGGAATATATATTCGAGGCTTTATACTCGGTCACGTAATTAGTGTGAGACCAACAGGTGAGCTCGTCCTCGAGGACAGCTGCCGGCTTCGTTGCGTTCGCCAGTCGTTCTTTTTACTCTTTTCCTATCCCTGCTGATTCTTCGCCCGATGGAAGAACTCCGCTCTCGCTCTCTCGCTCTGTCGTTTCGGCATCAACGACTCCTCCTCATCAGCGCTCATCGCTCCGCGAACAGCCTAACAGCGAGTACTTGATTAATTTTTGATAAAGAAACCCCCCGAAAACATACGCAAACTTCGCCGTATATTTTCTGTATTAAGTTAATGATACATTGCCGTTCTATCGCGAGCCTTTCGCACGCGTGTTCGGGTTTCTCTTTAGATCACTGACTTCGATTACCCGCAAGTAACGTTCGCTCATTCGATCTCTCGAACAGCATCTGATCGGCAGCGAGAATTTTTTCGAGAATTGAAAATGTTACGATCAATTTTTTTTGTTCGCTTCTAAATCACGTTTCACTAACAAAACGTATAAATTGCCCGTAAAACATACGGGAGATTCGTTAATTTACGGATAAAATAAGTTTGTCCATTGTTTGCGTATTTTGTGAGAAAATAACGTTTTTCAATATTTTCAAATAGCGATATATTTGCTTCTCGTATTGGATGTTCGTAAACACAGCAGTCAGTCAGTGGACCTAACAAATCGTTTCTTTCGAACCGTTACAAGCCGATGAATAACATGAAAAAAAAAAAAAAAAAAACTCGCTAAAGGGATATCCTTGCTATTTTGTTCGCGTTAAAATGGAAGTGTTCGAAAAAAAAAAAAAAAAAAAATGCCAACGTCCATATATTCACGTATTTTTGCGTTGAACGGGAATCCTATTGCGGTTTTGGCTTACAGTCAAGCCGTTCATTGGTCATGGCGAAAATCCCTTTTTTTTGTGTTTGCGGCGCGACGAACATTTTTCATGAAAGGCTTCCAGTTTCGGTACCGTGTAACGCGAATAAAAAAAAAAAAAAAAAAAAAAAAAAAGCTCTCGATGAATTGAATTTTCGGGAAAGGGTATCGCTGGATACTGTAATAAATTCGATTGAACGCGCGGCATCACCATTCAGATAAAACTGGACAGTTGGAACAATGAACGTTGTCAGTATAATGGTAACAGTGTTTTGCTCCAATTTTTTTTTTTTTTTTTTTTTTTTTTTTTTTTTTCATTAACACAGAGACGAGTGTAACGCAGTAAAAGAAGAGAGATCCGATCGAGTAGCGGAGCTCCACTGCTGTACGATGTGGTGGACGGATGAATCCACTTTTTTTTCGCATAGTGCGTGTCAAGCCATCTCGAGAGTCATGCTGCAAGGAGAGATAGTAAGGGCTATACGCGTAACGTTGTCCCGGTACGTATTTTGCTAGAGTTAAGTGAAACGTCGTGTACAGAAAGGAACGCGCGCGTATTACGTTTTCCTCTCGTGTACTCGAGCGACACAACCAACGCATTGGTCGAGGAAGCAAAAAGCCGCGGGATCGTTAGACACACTGTCCATCGTGTCTGCTTCACAGTCTTATAGCTTCGCGCGCTATACGGTCGCAGATCTTTTGCTGTCTTTGAACAATTATTCACACACGATAGTAAGAAATGTAACGTTTTACGTATATCCCACGAAATCTCGATATCGATATCGTTTGCGATGTATAATAATAAATTTTTCCGAAATACACGATGCAATATGCAGAAAATGTTATTTTTTGCGAAAACTATTATCATCGGTGTGAAAAGCGCTTAAGTTTTTAAGTCTATTAAGTTGTCCGTTTTCGATGCTATTGCGGTATCCCTCGTGTGCTGTTGTACAACGATGCTGTGTTACAAGCGTCTATTATCCTTGAAGAAGCCGGACGAGTGCCGGTTACAGTCGACGAACCGAAAGATAGCGATAGATAAAGAGTCGCGTCGACTAAGACGTTCTCTCGTGGCGGAGAAGAGAGGAAGAATACGAAGAAGAAAATGAACAAAGAAAGGCAGAGCGGAGAGAAGACAAGCGGGGGCTCTCTTCTCCGCAAGTCCATAGTCGTTATAACATCCCGTTCGCGTTAGTACTTTGCCCGTTGCTTTCCGACCCACCAGCGGAATCCGACGCAAAGCCCCATCGTGAAGGCGCACCCAGTAAGGCCAGGAAGACTGTCGGGGATCATCTGATTGCGTGCGACCGAGCGAAAGATCCAATTCTCCCAATTAAGCTTTCGCACTTTTTGATGACACGAGTTCTCCCTCTCACCTTATCTCTTCGCCGTTCAAGGAACAGAAAATAAAGAATGCTTTCGGCAAAAACGAAGGCGGAAGAACGTGTATATATCGGGTAGTATAATACTATATATACGTAGCTATAAGTCTCACCAGCATATTACGAATTGGATCTAAACACGTCTTGCGCGACGAGCCCCTCCTCTCTCCCCCCTACGATTGATTCGAGATTAATTCACGCGTGAATAAGATTATTAGAGTTTAACGAACGGCAGACGCCATCGTGTATAAAACGGGCGTTAAAAAAGAATAATAATAATAATAGTAAGCTATAGATCCGTTTATTCGTACAAAGTGTGAAACTATATTGGATTGTCCTCTATAAAGTTATATAGAGCAGAGCGCCACCCTGCAAAAGTCGTTCTCCTTCCGGATTATGTACCGCCGCAACGATCTGTAAAGAAAATCAGTCACAGATCCTCGCGACGTGTACAATTCGCCTCGACCGTTTATAATCGCATAAGGGTGAGAGCGTGACGACCACCCCTCCCCCCCACCTTTACGGATCGGCTGTAGCTATCGTTGACTCTCGAGGGGTTCTCGCGCTATTCGCTTCTGTTAGTGATATGCCGGACTACGGAGACTGAGTGTTACAAACTTCAGACTCTGGGATTCGTATATATACACACGAGAATGTCGGACTATCCAGTGCCTGGCAAGGATGGCTCGCACTCTCCCTCTCCTCGTGCAGCGCAATTCTGCTTGATGCTTCCGTGGGTCCAAACACGACAAAACCAGCACTAATTTCACAAACGAATGAACGGCGGTAGATTCTCTCGTGCTTCGCCGCGATCCCCGCTTCTTCGGTCTCCCCGAACGTTGGGGTTCGGGGGGATGATACACCACTGGACCGAACCGACACAAATACGTTACGCGCGCTCACGAACCCTCCCCCCAGTCGGGGATGTTTTTGGCTCGGGGATGCAGAGGAAGATGGGATACAATGGACTCTGGACGAGATAGACAGAGGCCAAGAAAAGAAATGCGGAGGAAGAAGAGAGAATGAGAGAAATGCGATAACACATAGGGCGATACCGATACACCCCTCTACTGTTCGACGAAGATGAGTCATCTATAGCAAGCATCGTCGGGGTATCGTATCTCAATGAGTGTAAGCAAATCTCGAAAAAAAAAAGCGATTAAAATATTTTTTCAAAAAGTCGTAAGATTCAGTAGTTTCTTAAAATACAAATCTACAACAAAAAAAAAGCGATAATATTTTTATTTTCATTTTAATTAATTTTAATTGCAAAAACGACGAACCATGAAACATATGGTCGGGAGGTAATCAACATTAACTTTCATTTAAAGGGTAAAAAGTAAATACATTTTTTAAGAGTAATATTATAAGAGTTTATTAATAGATAATCATTTTTTTAGTTGCGTTTTTATAGGCAATTTTTCGCTATTATTTATCGTTATATTAGCGTCCGCGTTACATCGTTTCTTAATAATAGAAATGAAGATTTCATCTTTAACAGTCGCATTCTCATTTATTTTTGAGTTTATTAGTATTTAAATTTTTTTTTTTTTTTTTTTAGTTGCGTCAGTGAGAGCAATTTTTCGATACATATTATCTATCGTTATATTAGCCTTATGCGCGAAACTGGAGAACGTCCGCTCTTATCCTTTAGTCCGGATACCTGTGCACTCGTCGAAATTACATTGCTACTGTTAATATAGGATGAAAATTAAATATGGATTAAATTTGAAAATTCAATCAGCATCGAGAACGCAGAGTGGAACGTTCGAAGTTCGCTCGTTCTCAATCACGAGTATATCTCGTTCTTTCTTTCTCTCTCGTTGTAACGATCGGCGAGAGGCTGAAAACCGGCAATCGAACGAGTGGCCGGCCGCGACGATGATGATGGTCTTATTTTTCCTGTTAGCCGGCACCGTAGGTTCAACTCCTTCGATGGAAAGAGAGCGCGCGAGCTACTTCGGTAGGCGTCGTTCCTAATGTCGTTCGGCTCGTATCTCGCGAGTATCTCTCGTGTCTTTCGACCCGACGGTGATCGCACCGCGGCATTCGCGCCGTACGACGCTATGCGAGAGGACGAGAGAAAGACGATAGAATAAGTTCTTTCTCTCATTCCCCGATTATATACATATATTTCTTCGACAGCAGCCTCACCGGTCGCACTCTTATAATTTTTTTAAGAGAGCTGCTTCTGGATGCTGCTGCCCCGTTCCTTGCGCTATACGATCTCCGATCCTCTTGTGCCGCTATCGACGGTGGTCGGGTGTCGAAACACCTCGACCAATTATCGAGAAACTGGAATCTCTGACCACCCAAGCCTCCGCGGAACCTCTTTTGCCTTCCTTCTCATTTCTTTTCTCTTTCACGATGGTCTCTCGCGCCTCTATCGTCGGTATACGCGTACACAGTCGTCGCTCGACGATTCAACGCACAAACGAGAGGCGCACCAGGCCGCCTCGACTCTCCAGAGTTAATTAAGGCTGATCCTCAGCCGGCTAAGGACCTTCTGGCTTACGCTTTAAACTCGAACTCGCGCACGTCCGACGCACGACGACGTGCATACAGTCCACGTTCGAGTTCCTACACTCGCGCCCATTGATTCCCCACCGATTCTCAATCCTTTTGTCCCTTACTTCGTTCTCTCTTCCTTTCTCGGTTATTTCGAATTTTCTTTCTCTACGTCGCGAAACGAGAGACAAAAATCGAGAAAGAGCTCCGAGAGTAAACGCCGAAGGGCATTTTCGAATCGTTCGGATGCTTTTATTCGCCATTTGCTCGAGCGGCTATTGCCCCAAAGATTCCGACGCGAGCTCTATACTGTTCCTCGTGCTAACGCGTGTCTGTGTCCGTATGTGCACATCAGTCGAATACATACACCGGGGAGAGCAAATTCTCACAGAGTCGAGAACGATTCACAGTAATCCGGGAATGCTACACGAAATTTTCTCCATTCGTGTATCTATCGGGAGATCGAAATTGCCGCAAAGCGAGACGAAATCATAATTATCCAAGGTACGACTTTCGATCTTTAGAAGAAACGCACAGATCCCTGGGGAATCGTCCCATCTGCGCTTCGGTTATCCGTCGATCGTCTCTCGCAAAACTAAACGAACTAAAGTCTTACAGAGTAGAGCCGAACGCAACCAGGAAAGAGACGAGATACGATCTCGAAGCGAAACGAAAGAGCAGGTTTGAGTTTCGGGTCCAGTGTCAGTTACACTCGTAGCTGCCGCAAGATCTTTATCACTTTTCGACACCCCCATCGACTCTGCGTCATCGCTCGATGTTCCCAATGTATATACAAATTAACAAAAAAAAAAAAAAAAAAGCTAAATTAACAGTTTGCAAAAAAACTCCCGACGGAGAAGTGATTAAACTGCAAAAAGTTTTGAATAATTTTACTGATTAGAGAAATCTTCGAAACAAGTGGAGAAATTTTTTTTTTAAATGTTCGATTTTTTTTTTCGTTTTTATTATGTTTTGGATATTTATCTTTTTTCCACGTTAATTTTATTTAATCATAAATAAATTTAATTTTGTGTTTTGACAAGTGAAAAGTGACATTACATTACATTCGAATACGACTTATATTTTTTTTTTATTTGTATTTTTTCCTTAGGATGTTCACATTATTCTCCGATAGGAGACTAAACGGAACTTTATAAACCAAAAACAGCTAAAAGAATCGACGATGAACCGAGCTAAGGACACTCAGCAAAAAATTCTAAAAATGTTACCTATGAAATATTTTACGGTCAATTTAGCGGCTTAAATGGTAGAAGAGCAAGAAAAAGGAGAGTTCACGGCATTTTTTAACTCGTAATAACACTCTCCCTTTCGGTCGCATAAAAAAAAAAAAAAAATCGGCAACCATTTTCTCATAAATTTCAAATTTCTTCTCCATCGAGAGTCAACAATCGGATTATTTTCTTCAATTTTCGATTACATCGCGTGTACAGGTCGAAGACACACGAACGCATAAATCAAGTCAAAGTATCCGTACGCGCGCGCATTGTAACGAATATACAAGACCGCGAGAGGCAATGCAGTTATATAGTGTAAAAACGCGTGTGTGGAAAGCTCCACAAGACAACGGGGCCGAGGAGCGAGAAAGAGACGAGAGACACGTGCCCCCGACGGGGTGTCGGATGCATACGAGATAAAGTTGCCCTACGGTTTCCGGTGAGCTTCGTGACTCTCCGCGACGGGAACGGGTAGGACCGCGCGACGCGGAGAGAAGCCCCCTGGCCCTCCACTCCTGAGGATACGATTCTCTCTCCCTAACCCCGTTTCTTCGTATATACCTTTACCTCCCAGTGTCCCACCGCCTTTATGATGTCCCTCGGACACAAGGCCCCCGTATCGTTCAACTCTCGTCGAGTTTCAAAAATTCTCGTGAACGTGGCGGAACTACGAAATTCTTCTCAACTCTTTCAACGTTACGGGACCAGATAAAGATCTTCGCGCTTTGGATGCATGCACGACCGCGGCAAACGTGCGCCCCCTCGGAGAACTCGACTACATCGAGGAGCTCTACTACATGGATATTATAATAAATACGCAGCTAGTAAAAAAAAATTAAAAAAAAAATAAATAAAATAATGTCATTGTTGCGCAGAGTGCGCAATGAAGAAGTTATAAAGTTGATTATTTTTTGTTTTACAGCTGTCCGCAAACCGCCTTGATAGCTATCGTATGTACACCTATCTTCGTCGGCGTTCTCGTAAACATCTTATCTGTAATTGGACTGTAAAACAATAAACTCTATACTCACACCGTGAGGGTGAAATCCAAGTATCCGGCTATCTTAGCGCCGCGGCGCGTGAGTTTCCACGAAGGATCATTAAAAAATCACCCTCTAATGATAACTCTCAACGGCGCAAAGCTAATCATAATCCACGTCACCGAACGTCTCTGTAGCCTGACGTAAATTCGTTTTGATAGACTTTTTTTTTTTTTTTCACTCTCGCACTTCTTCTTTCTTCGCGGCTTGATAATTACGCTCGCGCTGAATCAGGACGACGCGTTACTACCCTCCGGCTTTGTTTTTTCTTTTTTTTTTTGCACTTTTTTTTATTTTTTTTTATTTACTCATCACACAGGAGGGGAAAGGCTAATAAAAGCTGCACGCTCTCGCGCGGTAGTGCAAAGTGGTTTCTCCCGAGCGAAAGGACACCATAAAGTTCGCTTGCGCTTCATCGGTCACTCGTCGCGCCGCATTGCTTCTTCCCTCTCTCTCATTTATCCTTCCTTCCTCCAAAAAACTCACAATATTCGTTCGAGAATTTTTATTGGAAAAAAGGAACAGAGGAGCTTGTGTACCGTCGAAAGACATTCCGAAGATATTTCTTCGCGGCACGAAGATGCGGAGCCCGTATCACCTGTTATATACAGGTTGACTCTGAACCGTAGCTGTTGGGGTCTACACATGCGAAGGTTTTTCACGCATATTACGAATACTTTATTGTCTGTATATCGGTAGATCGGTTCATTTCATCCCCGTCCCCCACTTCTCTCGCCGATCTCAATGCGAGTTTATAAACTCTTCCACACTGCGCACATTTTGCTTCCTCATTCGAAGTTCTCGGGAGTTGGCTAACCGTGACGATTTCCTATCGTGCATATGGAATCGTCGTTATGCTCGTTCGATAGATATATGTACACAGAAAATCGCTTCGCATTCCTTCACCGGTGCAGAAGGTAATTGAAAATCGATACTACAATCGAGAGAAAGAAACGAAGAGTAGTACGGAATTTTCGGCGAAGAAGAGTCAACGGTTTCGTACACTAGTCTTCGTTATCGCACCGACGTAGAGGAGGAAAGAACAGAGGAAGAAGCGAACGGGACGTGCGGTATCTAAAGTGCTTCACCGAGTGCTTCCAGAAGCGCACGTTCGCCGAGGGATCCTGAGAGTCCGCAGTCTTCTCGTATTTATAAGTACACACGATATTGCAGCGACCAATGCAGAAAATTTCTATTTTTCTCGTCGTTTCAAAACGTTCAATGATTCTGTTATCAATTTTCGTTAACTCATTGAAACACCAGTGTTTCAGACATATCACCTAATTAATTTTTTTTCGATTTTTGGAGCATCAAAACAGAATTTTGTATCGATTGTAAATTCATCTCGAAAATCGAAGATTTCACCGATTTTTTTTACCTCTTGTGTTCCAACTACTTCCGGTCTCCCGAATGATAAAAAAAATCACTATTTTAATTTTATTATTGACGTAACGAATTGCGAAAAATTAAAAAAAATTGCAAAAAACATATCTCTTTTGCACAATAAATACTTCGAAGGGTTAAACGCATACAAGTAGCCGAAAATGTACATCGCTATTGTTCCAATTATGAAGACAATTCACAAGAGATTAATGAATCCCTTGTAAATTTTCTGGACCGATGTCCACGATTTGTCGAATCGATATGACCGATGGTTCGGGTCAATTTTCATTATCCTCGATAATCGAGGATTTTTGTGGCAAGTAAAACACTATCAAGGGACTCCAGAGTCAGCTGTGGATCTAAAGGGATTGAAACAGCGTCAACATCAACCCGCATTCACATCTCCCGACGCTTACAGACCAAACGTCAGAGAGTCTCTTCGTTTCCTGATGTACGTTGGCAGGTAGGCACACACGTGAATGCGGTTTTCGCGAAGCGAGAGAGACGAGAAAACGCATCATCTCGAGCAAAGGGAAGCGAGAGATATATATATAAAAGTGCGACGAGGAAGAGGACATAATGCCGCTGGTGTCGGACGACACTTGTCCCATCGTGAAAAACTGGATGTCCGCTTGGCGGACAGCGGCGTCGAGTTCGAGCGAATTGCGAAGGGATTCGTACAGCTTCGGGATTCACATTGCGCCGTCGAGTCCTCTCGGATTCGAAACTTTTGCGGAATGAGGAATCGAGAAGTTGACGTTGACGCCGTTGTGGTTCTTTCAGCAGCGCTCCATCCATCAGCGAGTGCGGAGCGCCTCTCGTCTCTTCGTTTTCCAGTCCGGCATTTCATCGTCTCTACCCTGTCCCTCGTCCGCGATCATCATACCACCCCTTTTCTCTCTTTCTACGTGTACCACGTATTTATCTCGGCGACCGATGCCTCTTTTACTCCTCGCAAAACAGTTTCTCGCGCCTCTCATTCCCCTCTCCGATTCGAGACCTTAATTTCTACGTCAATCCAAGAGTTGCGGCATTCCCCACCGTTATATTATATTACGCTCGCTATATCCTGGGCATTATTATCCCCGGTCATCTGCGTTCACGCGAGTTCTGTACGAGGGATCCGGCCACAAACGCGCCGAGCAGGTGACGCCCGTCCGACTTCTGGATACCTACACGGTCCGGTTTCCAGGAACACGACTGAGGGAAAGAGGTCTATCGCGAAAGGTTATCGAAATATACGCCTCTAACATATCACACGCGTTAATTTGGTAGGTGTAATATCGAAATTAAAAAAGAAAAAAAAAAAAAAAAGAGCGAAATAAATAATTTACGGCAAGTATACGTGCGTCAGAACTTTGAAGTAACGCTCCGACTTATCGCGAATTATCGATCTTTTAGATAGAAATTTTTTATATTATTTTCTGTAAATATGTAATGTCATGATAATTCGATACGAAGTCTCCCGGAAACGAAACTCTTGTTCTTGTTCTCTATCAATCCTAAAACACTGCACGGAGGTGTCCGATGGATTTGAATAATTCCAAGACAATCGTATATTTTTTTTTTCAAAATAATTAGTCATTTTGCATTAATTTCCGAAGCATTTCTCGTTTTTATGATATTCGCGATAATTATTATGCTTATAATATTTTTTATATCCCCATTTCAATAATAATGTTACTGACCATTTCATTATTTGATTTTTCGGATTTCAACGTAAAATAAACGGAACAATGTTGAATTTTGTCGAAGTCGGATTGAAGACCGTACTTTGAGTCCGCGAGATCCATCTGTGATGTTAATGAGGTGGAAAAATATGTTTTTGGAGGTTAACTATATTTTTCACGTTTTTAGATATACCAGTAACAATTAATTATACTCTACGCCCGACATCTACATTAGTTAAGTTCAATATCAGCATTATGTCGACGCGTCAATGCGATGTTGGTACCGTAAAAAAGGATAAACACGCGCGTATTAATAAAAAAATATATGTATAATACACGAGTCGAGCGGCGTTAGCGTCACATCGTAGAAGCACGCAGGCACGCAAGAGAACCGTACATATATTATCTAATAATAGTATATAACGTGCGAGCCGACAGAGTGAGAAACCGAGAAATAAAGAAGGGTGAAAAGCATGAGATCCAGGGAGACGATAATATACTCGAGTTTTCTCGCTGTGGTGAAGTCTATACTCGCACGCGTCCTAAGCTACTCTATACGAGCCTTCCGGTCGACTCACGCCCCACGAATTCACGCGTTCTTCATCGCGATCTTACATTATTTTTTTTTTTTTTTTTTTTTTTTACGAGGTAGACGTGTACTATGCGAGATGAAGAAGTATACGGTCTACGAGAGGGAACAACGAACGAAAAAGGCGAGAGAAATATAGAAGTTGAAGAGAGTTAAAAGATGAGAAGCGGGTCGAGGGCGTCGGGCATTCTCACCCCGGAATTCACTCGGTCTCGTCGAGCATTATAATTCTCTCGTCGTGCGAAGGACTAACTGTAAAGGAAACCCTTAGAGCAAACACCGGCGGCTTATCCGTCAGGATCGCGTTGTGGACACCCCGTTCGCTGTGCCTTTACGAAAAAAAAAAGGTCTCTTCCTATGGTAGCGCGTAGCATTCTGTATGACTTTCCGGTACCTTCGTCGGGGATGACGTACCGCGGCTTCTGAGATCATCGGGTCGCAGCTTCTTCAAGGATTTCGGATACATATTATACGCGGTGTATTTTATCTAAATTTTATCGTGAATTTGCAGTACGCTTAGCGAGAATCTCGTCATTCATGCGTGAAATCATTCGAAGTTTAAATTAATGCGGAATATGTTTCATGGAAATTCTACCATAAATAACACATAAAATCGTTAACGCGATGTTTTTTTTTTTTTTTTTCTATCAATGAACTATGTGTTTCGAAACCTCGTATCTCGTAGACGTGGAACTTCAGGATCGAACGATCGTTTTGTATTCCCGGGAAAATGAATCTATGCGACTTATAATCCGAGTCGCACATCTATCGCGTAGTGTTAATTGGCTCACGCGTTCGGTATGCTATAATCCTTCTAACTAGCGTCTTATATATACTATAATATACGTCTCGTCTGTATCTTGGACTCTGTGCAGTTAGCGGCTTTTACAACGTGCACACCTAGCCAATGTGTAGTTATAGTATCCTCTCTCGCGCGCGAGCGCGAGCTACAGAGAACGAGCAACCGAGAGCCCAGGCGGAGTTTAATTGGATCGGTTTACAGCGCCGAGAGCTCCGTGTAACGCTCTTAGAAGAGAGACCTCTAATTCGTTTACGATGCGCGGCAAACGCACTATACACACAATCTTCCCGGTCTTCTCGTCCTCCGTGGGCCATATCATGTCGTTGACGACTGTGTATCGCTCTTGTATACGCTGCTCTGGCCAACAACCGCGCGATCACCACGCTACATTAACTCCTCGTCTATCCTACCTCGTTCACGATCATCCTCGACGCCCACGCGTCTCGGATCTCTCTAAAAACTTCTCGCCCACCGTATTGCGAGAAACCCGATCATAGACAGCGATATGAGACAAATTAATGGTACAGTTTAATAAAAAATGAAAAAAAAAAAAAAAACGAAGCTATCGAACTTTTTTTTACCCAACGAACTTATCGCAATTTCGATCGAGAATAACGAAAAAAAAAAAAAAAACGTGTTGAAGAGATTTGAGATTTAGAGAAAAAAAAAATCAGCGTTGCGATCAATCGTCGGTAAATACCTCGAGCGAAAGTAAAAGGAACGAAAGACGAAGGAGATGAAACCTTTTTGGCGAGATCTCCGCGAACGAGGCGGCGCGACGATGGGTGTGAATCTCATCTTTTATTCAGTCGCGACCAGAAGCCATGAGCGCGTTTTCAACAGCTATCGGCGCTCTTTCGGCGTGTTGTGTAGCGCAGAGAAGCGCAGAAGCGCGTACCGTGTAACGACACACGAGAGAATGTAAGCCCGCGAGAAGGTGTGGATATGTGGCGAGCACAACGACTCAACGATTTCGTGGTCGCGGTGCTTAAAGGCCGCGAGAACAGAGACGCCGCCGCGCCACTTAGGGTGTGAAACGGCGAAATGCCATCGAAATCCTCGAAGCCGCTCCGAACATTCACATGATAGAACTATATAGAATCGTGTGGCCGAACCCTGTGAACCGGCGTGAAATCGAGAAGCTGAGAATTCACTTGTGTCCGGATTCTGTTCTTCGGCTTTTCGATCTTCGACGCCTGCGTCCGAAAGAATCACTCGGATGAGTATAAAATAAAACATCCCGATTGTCGACCACGTAACTTAGTTTTTCAATTGAAAAAAAGATTGAAAATTGGAACGCTGCACATTACTTCCACCATATTTAATTACATTGCACTTTTACTTTGAAATTGTATCCGATATCTTATAAATTGCGTGACTTTGATTGCGATAAGAAATTTTTCAAAAAATTAAAAATTCAATAAATATTCAACGCTTTGACGGATTCACATGAAATTCAATACGAAACCATATTTACTAACAGTCTATTCGTGATTTAAATTTCAGCTCGATATCTAAAAAATTGCAATCGCTAGAGTTCTAAAAAACCCGACAAACCACACATATATTTTTCTCTAAACCGCAAATCATTTTATTTACGAAAGCAAAGCTTGCTTTTTAAATCAACAAAAAATTGAGACAATTATCCATGAAACCGCATGTCGTGTGCGTATCGGGGTACAAGCTCGTCGCATAATTGATAAATTTACGTGCTCCACGGGTATACATACAATCTATTATAGTTTTCCGGTATCCCTATCGTATTCGATATATCTATACAGCGAACAGCGATGGAAGGGTTCGGTCCTATCGATCACGAAGTAAATTAGAGGTTGCATCGGAGGTTTCCATTAGAGAGATAGGTATGCTATTATAGAAGTTGGAACGAGAGAACACACACCGGTGTATCGGCGTTATTTGTTCCGCGATCGAGAAAGGCAGAGAAGGGGGAGGGGAGGGGGGGCGGAGGGAGGTGGATGAATCTGCTATTAACTGTATACGAAAATATCCGCATCCCCTTAGTCCTTTCGTTCTCGTCATCGAGCAGCGTTCATGTCGCATGGCCTACATAGCTCTTCGGATCACGAGGCACACAACAAACCGCTGAAAGGCGAATTATTACGGTGTTTAGAATCCAATTGGGCCCGTCAACGTCTCTCGTTACTTTTTCCTTCGTTTCTCCTTCATTCAACCCATCTGTTTATCCCTCCTCGAGTTAATTCTCTCTTCGCTGTCTCGTTTTTCAACCCCCGTGCACCGCGTGACACCGTGACAGTTGGTACCGGACTCCGCTACGCTTTTATTTACAGTTTGTCCGCCCACACGGATCCTCTCGGTGGCAAATTAAATGTCGCCGTCACCTGCTAGAGTCGAAAACCAACTTCGGTTGTCCCTGCTGGCTGCACGCACCCATTCTCGATCGATTCGTAATCGTTTCAACGTTTCTCTCATTCTCACTGTTTCTCGACCGGAATATCCGTGTTTCATTTTACCCCAAGTTAATTTTCGTCTCTCACACCTTTTTTCACGGTGATCAGAATTTGGCGATTTTTTTTTTTTTTTTTTTTTTTTCGTGGCTTTTACGCGCTTCGAAACATCAAGGCTGCAAATGCCGCCGATGAATTTCACGTATTAATGCGTTCAGGGTGGATTATAAAGACTCTCCCTCCCCCCCTCCCCCCCTCCCCCCTCCTCTCCCCTCTACCAATATATCCGACAAACCGGGAGAACACAACCTGGCGGCCTACGGAATTACGGAAGCCACGGTGATATTTCAAGCATTCGCAGCACTTAAGCCGGAGTAACGAGGTGAGATAAGAGCGGGCGTTCCTACCGTATTATGTGCGTTGCTGAGCGCGTTCCTTGGGACCTCGGGGACTATAGTTCCGAGAGTACAGGGGCCCACACACGATAACGCGCTTAGTGCGAGTCCGTTCGGGGCCCGCATTCAAACACGAGAGGGGGGAAGGGGGCGGCGGCGAAGGGTAAGGCGGGGGAAGAACGCAAAGGCCCGGCTATTTCACCTTTGCTGCTGAGCGCGCAGTTTTAAATTATCGCTATAACGTTTTCGCCGGGCCCGCTGCTCGCTCACTGTGACTAACCGCGTCCGCGCAAGCCTCCGTATAACGATGTGTATTCCTCAACGAAAAAAAGAGACTCACGTGATAAACAACGCGAATCACCGGTGAGAAGAGAGCAGTCAACGGCGATACTCGGGTTAAACTTTTGTGTCTATCAACGGCAAAGCTATACACGCAAAAATGTGTGCTATGATGATGAAATTTGCCGAGCGTGTTATTTCATAGAATAATCAACGGGGCGAATATAAATAATAACGCCGAGATCGGTTATATATTTTTGTAATCGAACTCTTTCTCGGGAAAATCAATGAAAAATATCGACTTTGATACTAATAATAAATATATTATTATTATTATACATTTATTAATTTGTTAATAATATTAATTTTATTAAAAATAAATACGTGACGTCATTTTATCTCATGGCTGATAAAGATCAACAAATATCAGAAATTTAGACGATTAAAAGAAAGAAATTGCAATTATTCAATAAAACATAAGACTCGTCGGAAGCGAATAATTTCCCAACAATTGCATTCTTTTTGAAACTCTTCGAAGTGTTGATGTAATTATATATATACTTTGTATACAGGCTGTACGTATGTCCAATTATATATATAAATTATGTACATAGTCAACGCTTAATCCATATAGAAGTTTTTCATTTGGTACAACGACTCCGCACTGTCCGCACTGTGAGTCTTGTATACAAACCCTCGGGAATATATAATTTTGTAGGCTTTTTTTTTGATACCCGTTCGTCTTCGAGATACCAATCTCGTGACTCTCTCATTTCGTTGCCACGATTCCTATATGCATGTCTAATGCTCACTGACTTGTTTAGCTTCAACGTCGGCACGAATGGTAGAGGCGTTGTGGATAAACTGACCAAGTGAAATCTCTCCTTCGACACGTATCGCTGCTCAGTTTTTCCTCGTGTACACGATAAAACAATACCATATACACGAAGTTGAGTTCCTACTGATTTATTTACCGCGTCAGGCGGCGAGAGAGCGAAAGGGTTCAATGCTCGAGGAAAGCGAAGATTATCGTCCGATTTCTTCGCCTTCGTTCGGCATACATCGATAGAATGTATACACCGATGTTAATAAGAACTCCTTTTACTTAGTATATCGCGAACAATTTAGCAACAAAGTATGACATTTTTTTTTTTTTTTTTTTTTTTTCTTCGCGACATCGAACTTTCACGCATGTAACACGCGTTAATAAAGCGAAACGGCATGTACTTGTGTTACATTTATAAAATTTCCTTAATTGGAATTACGAACGAAGTTCTCGATCGCAAGATATATACATATACTTTTCCGGTCAATTTGCAGCCATTAGCTCCGAAAGTATCCTCGCATTACAGTTATACTCGTTGGTTCTGGCCTGTAGGACCTTTCCTGCATCGTTTCTCGCCTTCTCTACCCTCACCGACACACTCCGGACTCGAATTATATTTAACAACCTGATGCCCTGTTTGAGCGCAAAAGCTCGCACGACCATCGGCATTTCTCTCCCACTTTTGCTTCTTCGTTTCTATTCACCACCGGTGTTCTCGCTCACCCATCGTTCGCCTTTCCGTCACAGACAATTTAACACCTGGTCGTCTAAATGGTTTGTTAACGCATAATAATATGAAGTCGGAGGAGCGCGCGAGCCCCCGAGCGCGCGGGAGTCGCACACACAAGGCGACAGGATATAAAGAGCACAGACCGGGAACGATGCCCTGACCTGTGCTATATATTACAATATGGAAATGATTCGCTTTGCTCGATGGGGACGTGTGTGGGCCCACACATCGGACACGGCCAATTTCTGTCACTCCGTCCCCCCCCCCCCCCCTTCCCCTACATCGCGCTCCGTTCTCCGTTCGGAGGCCCTCCTCTCCACGGATCGGTTGAGGTCAAACGGATATCTCCTTCGAATCGGTCTGCTCACTGGGTGCGTCCACGATGAGAAACAGAAATAATATATCCTCACGCGCGCGCACCACCAAGCAACATATAGTACGAGTTCTCTCGTGCGTATAGGTTAATACCTACTATATTTTATTCCTCTCGTTTCCTCTCTCGATCGCGAGCGTGACGAAAAAAAAAAACGATATATATATACGGGAAACGCGAGAATTGTGGTACAATAATAGCACTCACAATTGTCACTCGAAACGAGAGACAGTCTCGTATTTTTTTTTTTTTTTTTTTTTTTTTTTTTTTTATTTCGTCTTTTTTTATGGCCCGAGACGCTTCATGACTTTCAACACTCGAGAGCCCCATAATCGATTGAGGTCAAACGGGTCTATCTCTTTTAAATTGGTCCGATGGTCGGGCGGCTGTCGCGCGAGATAAGAGACAGGAAAATAAAAGATAGAGGAGAGTTGAAAAAAAGAAATGAACGGAGAGAAGCGAAAAAAGGGAAACATTGATTATAGACCGGTGTACAAGGGCGGTGTATAAAGAGCTAAATATTGTTTTCATCGTATGTCGATCTGTGTATATCGCCGATGGGTGAATCTTATATATCCGGGCAACAATTCCACGATGGATGTCTAGAGACCGGTGGATAATAAGACTCGATGCTATAGCGGACAATCGTTTATGCACTGCAGAGTTCTCTGGTAGCATCGACGGTTATAATTCATTGATTTTCAGCGTAAACTCTATACCCTACGGATACAGCTAACAGCTCAACTCTGACAGAGTATATCGAGTGCTATCGTAAAATAGATGCAAATTAATTATTGATATTCGTTAATAATAGACACGAGCGGTTAGAGACGCTCTGGTGATTTTCTTTTTTTTACTTTTTTTTTTTTTTTTTTTCCTCACGACACTCTTCGTGTCCGCGTGTCCTGAAACGACACGACGATGCGATTAAAGTTCGAATATCATCAACGGTCTCGACATTAGCGAATCGCGAACGTTGGAACTCTGCACGTGCAACAACCACGTGCGTTGCGATATATTTCCGTTAATGTGTTGTTTTTTTTTTTTTTTCAAGGTGCAACGTCCTTGACGAAGGGCTCGTTGTCGTCGGTCTTGTCGCGGCAGGACGCGCGAATATTCCCCAACCGGATGTGACTTCCTGTACGCCTTCGCGCGCACCATCGCTCACCCATATTTACAATAACCCTATAATATTTCACAACCGTTCATTACATCGCGAGCTTTTCGATAGATACACGTTGACGCCGTATGGGAATCAGAGTTTACGGAATTTGACGATTTTTCAGTGTGCAACGATAAATCATCGTTTCACTTTCGTTTCTCGTCGGGAAGAAGTTTCTTTATTTTTAAGAAAAATTAATTTCTCGGATGCAATCAAATAAATATTTAGTTGTTGTGACCAGTGGAAATGAGCGCTTCTCGCTGAAATGCACAGTCGGCAACATCTGAATTCTTTCGCGAAACTCAGAGTACAACTAACACAGTGAGGTATTCGCCAATCTTGAGACTGACGAGGCTAAGAACCGAAGTGTCCAGAAAATTCATTCTCGCGGATACAAGAATATATTTTTATCTACAAAAATTCCGGTTTTTGGGTAAATACTCCGAAATGAACTTTACGGGGGTAACAGCTACAGATTTCTACACTATAGCAGCCGCAGCGATTCTTAGATATGGATAATAAAATAAAAAAATTTAATCTTTTTTTTTTCTTTTTTTAACTTTGTAAATTTTATTCGTATTAATTTATTATTAATATTGTATAATCGTGAATTTGTGTAATTAACCAATCAAAATCACGTGTTTTCCATTTACTTATTGTTATAATATCAATGTAAAAGCAGAAATCCTTAAAATAAAATACATAAATATATATTGACGCAACTAATAGTTGTTAACAATAATAACGCATTTGCTTCGCTATATGCAATTATACATTTACTAACCTTAAATAAATTAAAAAAAAAATCGATTCTGATGCCCTTATAGCTGGACGAACTAATCGAACAACTCCTCTACTAAGTATCCATACAATCGAAACCGAAAACTGTTTAATCCAACCGATAAATCATCGGTAAAAGAATCAAAGTTTCTGCGATTCCCTCGAAATTCCCAGTGTACAATTCATGATTGATCCTCTCCTTCGCGTTTCTCACCGAAATAGCATGAATTTTTTTTTCTCGCTGCATATTAGTGTCTCTATGTATTTCGCCCCATGATTATCTTCTGCGTCGACGAGTTTGTCGAACAACCCTCCTAATAAGTATCCGGATAATCGAGAGAGCTGTTCGTGTCGCTGGACGGAAGAAAACTGCTTGAACCGGCAGATAAATCACCGGACGCGTGCCATTCTTTCTCTTTCTCTCCGTAATGTTACTCGTATAGAAACGTTTCCATGGGTTTCCATGAAAGGGGAAAATTGCGGGTTTTGCTCACGGCATGCAGGGGACGACGAGGTCCTCGGCTATCGAGAAGCCTAACAGACATCCGTTTCGATTTTGTGTTGCACTCTCTCTTTCTCTGCGGGCTGCTGGGCATTGCCAGTGACACGAACATATTATGACCCGACCGTGTGCCGCCGTCACTACTGCGAGTGTTTGACCACTCGCCCGGTAGCTTAACCCGGGGGGGGTGACTGCTCCCGTACCACGTTGGTCACTACTAACGCTATAGTATACCAATACCACATATATACTATACTATATATCGTAGTAACATTTCAACGTTTGCCTTTTAGCAGCAAAATCGTACGAGAAAGAGCCTTTATAGATTTGTTGGAGAGCGTCCACCATGTGTGAGAGAGTAACGTTCCGTCGACGTACGGATTCGACGCTGCTATTGACCACACCCTCGATTCCACGGAGAAGATTTATTGTCACGTCGCGGCTCTCTCGCCGCGCACGGCCACCCACAACCAGACCGTACTTCTATCCGGCTATCCTCGTTTCAAACATTCGTCCTTCCTACCGCTTCGTTTCTCGTCGTCTACCGCCTGAGCGTTCTCTTCCCCTCGTCCCTCTCGGCGGCAACAGCGAGTACCAAACCATCAGCCGAGTTCGGCTCTCTAACACACTGGACTTGTTACCAATTTCGATCGGCAGTTTGCCTTGTAACTACCGGTGGGATAGAAGTTAACTCTACTAGTTTGTGTTACCATCGCGTAAATAAACGTATATTGTCAACCCGAAACCTACTACTGTGCGCAACTGAACAGACTATATATGGCGTATAGTTACATTGTAACCGCTTCTACGGGGTATCTAATGAAATCGAAAAACAGCCAATGTTACATTGGACCGTAACAATGGTCATTACATACTGAGAATATATATATATAGAGAGAAAAAAAAGTATACGAGAATAGTTAATCGTTTGAACGATGAATATGCCACGAGAACGAGAACGACTGTTTACGAGTAACTCGACACTGTTTCGAGGGGGTTTTGCCTCGACGGTTACGCATCGTGAGCCCGAAACGTACGACGTATATACGATATTATATTATACTCTTCCGTCTTTCCTTCGTATCCACTACTGGGACTATGTATCCTTTGCACCCTCGAGAGGGAGAAAGGAATCGTTCTTCCGTCTCGAACCGCACCGAGAAACTCTTCTACGGTTATTTCGTATTCGTTGATGCGCGTCACCCAAAACGGTCGATCGACACGCACTGAGCCCTTTACACTTTTTTTTCTTTTTTTTTTTTTTTTAGAGTTGCTACGGTTTTTCTCGAGACATCCTTGCGCATCGGTATCGTTCATACTTCTTCGCGACTCTTTCTCTCGGCGGGAGGCACGACATGTGTTAAGAAGAAAGAATAGTAACGGCAGAAACGCAGCACACGGATGCGTTCCCGAGTTATTGCCTCTTTCCGGCGTTTATAGGTGTCCATTACTCGGCAGTGCAACAACAAACTCTATTGTTAACGATCCTTGACTATCCGACTCGCACTATTGCGACTATCTCGTATGTTTGTGGGCGTTTTCTTTTTTTTTTTTTTAACATTCTTTCATTTATTCATCGAGCGTATCCGTTGGTATTTATCGCGGCGTTTTTTATTTGGTTTCAATCGTCGAAATTTTTTTTTTTTTTTGCTTCTTCGGGGCCTCGTTTCGAAAATACGTCGATTTTGCATCGATACTATGAGTAAATTGTTTATTTTTTATGTCTTTGAGAAATTTCGGATTTTTTAAAAATTTATTTAAGAAAACATGGAATATCTATTTATTTTATATTTTAAATATAAAGAAATCGGCAGGGGGGGGGGGGGAGTAAGAGAAATGTTTTGTTAAGCAATTTTTTTGCGATACATGAAAGGAACTCAGATGATAGTTTGCAAGAGCTATTTAAACATATTTTTTCGCACCGACCATGAATTTGATAGTAGTTTTGTCTTCGTTCACGCGGGATGGTGATAATTGTCAAAATATATTTTTTTTTATTCGATCGACTTTTTGTTTCAATCTCTTGCAACAAAGGAGAATGAATATTTCGATTTCGATTTTATCGGTAAATTTCGTGATTTTTTATTTTTTTTTCGATAAACGAATAGTTTCGAAGAATATTCGAAGGGCGCAGCCTTTGACCCCTGGTATAGGGCAATTCCGGCTGTCTTCGTAATCCCACGAAATTGTAGAGGAAGAAGAAGAATAAGGAGAAGGAGAAGAAGAAGAAAAGAAACCCGACTATTGAAGTTGACGCGCGCGTGGCGTGTCTTCGCTTCACAGAGGCCGTTTAAATTTTTTGCTGTCCCTTTTCTACCACAGTGAAGGCCCCTTTTCTCGTTTAACACTATCGTATACGGTATCTAATTATCCGTTGGGTGTTAAAATATTGCCTAGCGTGACGACAGATCCTAACGAGGGTCTCTCTTTTTTCCATATCACCGAAGGTAAAGATAAAAAAAAACGTATATATCTATATGTTCTTTGCCGCTCGTTAGATAACACAAGAGTAATAATCTAATTCATTACTTATATCGCTGATAACCCATGAAAACTTCTCTATCGTTCATTTATTTCGCCTTCTCGGAAGGGGGTGACATTTTGTGTAATCCATCCGGAGAGTCACTCGTGTTTATGGTTTTTTTTTTTTTTTTTCTCGTCTAAGCATTTTACCGAAGTACACACCGAGCAAATGCGAACGCAATCCAAAAGGAATGAACGAAAAAAAAAAAAGATAAAAGAACATGCCGGTGACGCTTCGGATAGACGAAGAAAAAAAAAAAAAAAGGACAAAGTGGTATACCAATTTTCTCTTACATACGCCAAGGCCCATCGCAAGGGCGGGGGGAGCGAATAGAGTTCGGGACTCCGGTTCACTAGCATGGGGTAAAGTTCAGCCGAGCGAGAGTGCGGTGATCACACAGGACATTGAACAGGGCGTCGCCGTCGCCACGGTTGCCCCCCCATCGGCTACCGTCAAATTATAACTTATTTTATGACTTTTTTGCACCGGCCATTTAACCTTCACCGAGCGAGATGACGTACAGACGTTTCCTCCAGTGTACGTATACAAGTGAGAAAAAAAAAAAAAAAAAAAAAAGAAAAAAAAAAGCGCGACGATGCGTGTACGGTATACATCGCGAACGTTTTTCACGACTGTAATACTCTCGGTACGAATTCGGAAATGAAATCACACCCTAATAACTTCCAGAGTCGAGCGCTTACGGGGGTTGCGTGAATTATATACTATGTACGCGCGACTCCTTTAGCCCGAAGGGTAGTTTAATCTCCCGCTGTGCCTTTTCTTCCCGATTCTCGAACTCGCGAGCTCCCAAGATCGCCCTTTATAGATCGCGTCTCGATTTCCTTTCCGGTCAGCACGCCACGTGCACCAATTAATTCTACACGGGATATTCCCATGTGCAAGAATACGCGAAGTATACGAAGAAAAAAAAAATACACGCGGTTAGCGATATCCGACTCGTTTTCCTTCGGTCAGAGGACAATAATGTGTTTCTAGCAGAAAAGTTGGATCCACATGGGACGTGGGGAATAGCGGAGGCGTCTCCGAGTCTGTATCTAGTCAGCTGAGCCATAGCTAAGCATCGTATACGCCGTCGTCGACACGGTATCACGCTGTGAGGACTCGCTGTTTTATGGTTTTCGACGGAGAAACTAAACTTATTACGCAACAGGGGGGATTTTGGCAGCCGCAGAAGGGAAAGCCACGGTTTTTTTTTTATTAAATCACGCGGGTGGTACTACCGAGATCTCTCGCGGCGCGTCTCTCGCCCGATTAATTTACCGCGCGATGTACAACGTTTTCACTCAGTATTTCTCGTAAAGTGTAGCTACGGACACATAAAAATAATTACATATCTTATCGATGATATTATCGAGTTAAAAGTGATGAATATCATCGGTTGATTAATTTTATTTTATATTAAAAAAATCATACAGGAATTTTTATCTTCTCGAGAAAATATCACACTGAAAAATAATGTATTTACTAATGTATTTACTAATAATGTATCCACTTTTTTTTTAATTTTTATTTTTATGTATTTATTTTTTATATATTTTTTTTGTATTTTTTAAATGTAGAGTTACATATAGCTGAATAAATATTTTGTTATTATTCCCGAATCTTAGTTGAGACAAATAAAATTTCTTCACCGTCCATTAACACCTCAGAATTTAAAGGCGTAGTCGACATTGAACTAAAAAATCATCGGTATAAAAATTTCAGTTTTTATTAATAAATATTTGTAATGATTGCCATAGCCAGCTATTGGATTATATACTCGACATCTTGAAAAAAAACGCTTAAAAAAAAAAAATTTCATTTTTTTTTTTAATATTTTGAAAACTTAACAAAGATTTCGAATCCACAGTCTACATACGAAAGTTTAAAAAAAAAGTGTGCTATCGAAGGGTTAATGATTAACAAACATTATTAACCTTAATTTTGCCTAATTAAATATTCCTCGTCTCAACTGATATTTGTAAAAAAAAAAAAAAATTCTCTATATCTTCTAACCTTTCATTCCAAACAATAAATCAACACTTCATATTCTCAGTGCTGTATTTCGCCTTTTATTATTGCGTACTTCGATCGCCAAAAGTCAGAGATTTCCGAAAAGCCTCCGAGACGCGTTTCTTTTCTGTTCGGGGGTTGCGAGGGGAGCGACTTATTCGTTCAAGAAAATTCAACAATCAATCGTCGACGCATTTACGTTGCATGAAGGATTACCGTGGGGTGGAGATCTTGGTGATCTTACTTTGGTCCAAGCGGCGCGGACAGGAACGCGACACACGTTAGACGTCGTGGGGACGAAATTCCGGTGCTGCACGAGAACGTCGGGGTTACTTGGTCCGTGGTGGTGGTTATATGGGGTGAGCGGGGAGATGAGAACGAACGAGAAGGAAAGAAGGAACGGGTCCTGCGAGGGACGGCTAATTCCAGCGTGATCGCATCTGATCGATGTCCCTCGGCTACAGCTACGGTACACACGCATATATAGTATAGTATACATCGACGTAAATACATCCACATAGAGATGCAGTGCGTTGAGTAGCCCCCGTGTGTGCCTTTGCTCGCTGTCCTTCTTAAGGCTCGACAAACTATTGGCCCCCGTAACGTACGATATCTTTCTCTCCTTCTGTGTGTCTCGTCTTTGCTGAATATTTAAATTCACCGCAGTGCCGTGAGCGTTGAGGCCAACCAACGATAGCTCATCCATGTAAGTCTACAATCTTACCTACTGACCACCAACCGAGGCAAGAGATGAAAAACAATTTCGTATAGATTGATCAATAAACAAAAATCGTATGATGCACCATGGACAGTAGGCGAAATATTGCCGCGGTACCGACGTGTATTTTTCTCGGAGAGACGTGGAGAGAGAGAGGGTAATCGTCGTGCAGCGACCGCGTCTTTATGGTCAAAATTTATCCTACCGTAGATTCTTGGTCCACAGGACGGGAAGGCCAACCCCAGCCAGCATGTTTCTTTTGTTTTAGTTTTACTCGAGGCTCTTCGTGGCCCTCGCACTCGAGTCGGTGTATAAGATTCCACGGATCGGTTTATATACGTATTTTTGACACAGAACAAGCGAGAGAACCCTCTCTATTGCTCTTGTACGTTATTTTCTCTCTTTTTCTACGAATACCCGGAACGCGCGGAAAAATTACTGGGCGTATATATCCGATGATACGGTGTGCGGTGGAAGGAGAGGAGTCCGGCGAGGGACGAGGGTTACGTTCGATCGGAACGAGGGGATGATAAGAAGAGACCGCATATGGTCTCAACTTTGAAGGGTCGCGGCGAACTTGGACGTCGGTATGTGCGGATGACTTTCTTATCTTATCGCGTCGTAGCCGATATCGAGATTCGGACTTTGGATAATAACGAATGCGAGAATGGAATTGTTGAAGACACAGTCGAACGGGCGCGAGGGAGTTGGAGTTCTCGATCTTAATGAAGCTCGTCGATGGGTCTCGTCGTATGTTATACTAGTCGTTTTTGGCGAGTTAGTCATAGGACATTGATCCGATGAACCATCGAGATCTCGCAAAACTCTGGAGGATTCTCTCGACTCACGGAGTTTTCGTTTGTAACGAAAAGAAGAAAAGGACCGCGGCGGCGCTTCGCTCATTCGCTCGCACCATTTCGTATTCCTCTCGCATAGACTTTATCTCCCGCGGTCGTTTTTATTATATCGTACGACCGCGCCGACCGCTCCGACGGGACGGAGGAGGGATATGTTTTATTTATATTTCATAATTTTCGTCGTCCCTTTGCGCGAATCCGACGTTCGAGGTTAGGTAGGAATACGTCGAAAAAAGTTTTCGGTACCGGCCGCGGCGAAAATACAAAAAAATGAAAATTCTCTTGGATTTTTCGGAACTACCTACCGCTGGGATGATTACGATTTGTCTAGGATAAGGTGTATGAAAAATTGTGTTATTCTTCAAATGTTGAGACGAAACGGTATCGGCGTATTTGACGAAAAATGGTTGATAACGGAATTTCTTCGCCAGCAATATTTATTATTACTTTACGTTAAAAAAAAAAAGAATTAAGTAATAATGACTTAATAACAACAATATTTAAGTTTAAAGCTGCACATATATTCACAGGGAATAATTTTTGCACATATATCGACAAGTTTGCAGTAATGCAAACTTTTACTATAATAATCTTTCGAACGCTTGCGCACGTAAACTTTTAGAAGTTTAAGACAATATTAACGTCAGACGTCAAATATGTTCATCTATTTCTTTCAAAAAGTTTGTTTTATTCATCCTCTAGTTTTGCAGATAAAACCCGAGGAGTAAGCACTGCATTTCACGGTTAAGATATGCCGAATATCTTTAAAGCTCGAACACGCTCGTCTGCCGATAATCGAGTCAGCTGACTTGGTACTTTTTGGCCCTCAAAAAATTTCGCGTTCGGCCCTACTCCACACCGTTCACCTTAATTAATACACGTAGTATGCGCAAACGAGACGAGGATCCTTAATTGCAATCGAATAACTCTCATCGTGTCACTCGATTAACACGCGGGGGTAATGACCGACGCGAGGGTGCGGGTACGCGCGTCAGCTACGGGGTACATATTCTCTATACGTGTACGCGTTATGTGTGTACACGTATATAACGATAGCTCGATAAAAAGAGAGTCCCGAATTGGGACGCTGTGCGAAATTCATTAGAGCGTAAACGCACTCGAGAATGACAAAATTTAATCCGATATTATTCGGAAAAAGAGGCGAGGGGTGTTCCACACAATTTGACTCGTTTCGCAGTAATGACTTGAGTCACAATCCCCTTATATGTAGGAAATCATAATATATCTCACGTTTTCCGAATACACGTACATAAATCATTGTGCTCGATGGGCAATATCTATTACAGGCAATACATTGGGTAAAGGGCTTTCTACTCACCGATATAGTCTTGACGCATCGTTTTATTTATACCAATTAAATAACCTCACAACTATTACCATCTCTTTATCTCGACACACGAGTCTGGAGTTAAGGCACTTCGCCCAAAACTGTTTTTTTTCACAAGTTTCTCAAGAAACCGAAACAATAAAATGGAAGATGCATATGCTTGCTGAGGTACCACACTAATATAGTATATGTCATATAGCAGTTACACACACTAAAAAACTTTCTCCGGTCGTTAAATCGTTGAAAAGAAACACAAAATATTCTCGAACCGGCGTCGATTAATACAAGGCGCGTGTTGCAGAATGCTACACACTAACCCATACTATTATGTACATACATATAAACCACAAAGAAAAAAAAAAAAGTTTATCTAAACGACGTCGATTAATACGCGATATGAGTTGCAGGACACAACATACAGATGCCTCATTGTATCACGTATATATATGCGAAATATTACTTTTGGTACTACTGAAACTTTAGGAATCTTAATTGGTGAAAATTTCTAAACTCTGTGATAATGTGTGAATTCCCCATGAATCCTACAGGGGCCGCGCACGCCCGTTCCCTTGGCTCTTGTCAATAAACGGTTAGTGTGTATACAAACAACAGAAAGCGACAAACCGGCGAAAAGTGACCGAACAGCGTGTCTTCCCGCGCGCACGAGAATAACGAAGTTTCTTTAGGTACGAATATCTCTCGATAATTATGAAAATAAGAACAATCTCGCTGCATTGTTATTCATCAACTAACGAAGCTGTCCCGTTTGACATTTCAGATACTGTTTCAACAGAATCCGACACTTCGTACGCATGAAAAAAAAACGAAAATACATGAAATCCAATTTTCAGCGTTGGAGGTTATGCGCGTGACAAGTGACGGGAGCGAATCACATTTTTAACAATTGAGGGTGTGACATCGATTGTTTTTTTTCGTCTCGATATTTATTGCCACAGAATAATTAATTGCAACATTCGTAACGTTGAATCGTTGTTGAACAATCGAGTTTGCAAAAAAGTTTCAATGGGAGAAAGCCGAAGCATTCTTAGGTATGTTATTTTATAATGAACAATGTATCAACCTGTGAATTCACAAATATTTGTCAATTACAAGACAACTTGTAACATCGCAAATCTCGTTCCAGAAACCGATGCTTTTTTTAATTGAGATTATCAGAAATTTATGAGTTGAACGTTCGCCCGATTTCCCACCGTCGGAGTTTCCGCTCGAAATTCATTTCTCGTTAAATGATAGCGGATTCTTTTTTTAAAAATGTATGATTCCGATATAATGACCTCCGATGAGGATGAACCGATGGTTGTGATGATGCAATACCCAGTGGACATTGAAGGAATAAAAGTACATATGCCTGTTAAGCCGTATCCCTGCCAAAGGATGGTTATGAAAGCGGTGAGTCGCAGTTACGCACATATGCAACTTTTTTGTTTTATCATTCGTCAGCTTAGTATTCAAATGAAAAAATATTACTAAAAATGACGATTGACAAAGTAATGCATTTTTTCAAGATTATCGACGGATGCAACACTCAACAGCACTGTTTGATCGAAAGTCCAACAGGCAGCGGGAAGACTTTGGCTCTTTTATGCGGTTCGCTTGGCTGGACGGTCGACTACAGGAGTAAGTAAATGAATTTGAACGATTTTTCTATCAGTCGCTGAGTTCGTTATTCTAATTTTTTTAATCAACTTTTTCTTCCATACATTACGAAATTCAATGAAAAAAAAAAAAAAAAAAGATATTGATAATAGCAGAATTGATAACAAGGAGATAACAAAAGATTGAAGAATTCTATTGAATTTCCTTGCAACATAGTTTATCCATTCGTCTCGGGATTTTCTGTATATAATATCGTGACTTCGGGTCGTTAACGTTCGTCGACGTTTTTGGATCGCGTCTGCATTGTTCTCGGGTAGCCGTGATTCACTCCGCGTTTGCTCTTTTCGTCGCAAAGAACGTTAACGGTTGGCCCGCGAGACCGTAAAGCGCGGGGAAACAGAAGCGCGCGAATACCAGAAAATTCCAATTAGCCGTCAGTCTCGTTCTCTGCGTCGCAGAGTTAAAGACATAGAACGTTGAAGCAAAAAAAAAAAATTAACTGCCATGTCAACGGTTCGCCTTATGTCAACGCGTCTCTATCAAAGTCTCGAAAGTTGGCGAAAAGTTGACGCGAGCGCATGTCCCGGTGTACTCGAGAGTTTGTTTTCCACGATGGATTATATATGTAGTCTAACGGGCTGTAGACTTTTACTAAAATATATATATATATCGTCGTTCCTTCCGTCATCTGGCGGTGGCAGCAGCAGCGAGTTTTCTTTGCAACTTTTGATACTCGCGGGGCTACTTTCCGAGGGAAACAAAAGAAAGAAGCGTGTAAGATCCGATATGCGGTAATGCCGCTGCTGTTGCCTTTTAGGTTTACAAAAATACGAGCAACGAGTTCCCTCGGCAAACTTGCCGAAAGCTCATCTTTGGTACTCATCGCCTTTCCCCGTAGTTTTCCTCCTATTATACGAGTTCTCATTCTCTCACACGCCCTGAATATCTCTACCCTTTCCTCTCCGCAGTCTATTCAAGAAGAGCTCTCGTACCTTTCGGCTTTACCATTCCACTTGAATGGACCGCATAGTCTCGATTAGCGAGATAACAACACACAACGTCGGGTTAACGAGACTCGTTAATTCGTCGACTTTGCAAGTCGATTTTTTGTTTTTTTTTGTTTTTTGTTTTTGTTTATCAAACTCCATTGTCAAACGTGAGATATGCTTCGTTCTCTCGAAATTTTCATTCGTATATCGTACGAAACACTGTAAATTTACGTATGCGTGTACTTGCGAATCATCGCCGAGAGTTCGCTGAAGATGCAGTCGTTGTTTTTTTTTTTCTTTCGCATAGTAAAAAGAATAGCTATCATCGTGTATACGCGTTTCAACAAAGCGTGGCAAGAAAACGAAGCGGCAATTAGCAATTCCTCACCGGCATATCAATTTAAATTATTCAACCGTTTATTTCCCCACCTGAGAGAAAGAGAGAGAGAAGGGCCTCTCCTACCTCTCTCGCGAGCGTTTCGCGGTATAAAGTAGTCTTTCGTTGGGCTTTCAGAGCCGCGTGGCCGCGCGTAGCCGAGGCGGTCCCGCATGCCGCTAATTGCACACGCTATCCGCGCGCAATTCCTAAACAATTAAAGGCCTCTTACCGAGGATTGTATTACTCGTGATCTCTCATCCTCGTTTCGCGGCAATTCGCGGGTAACATCGTCGCGAATATTTTTGTCAAACGCAAGCGTCCCAGTTAAAGAATTAAAAAAAAAAAAAAAAAAAAAAAAAAAAAAAAATGTTATTTCTTGCGCGATCACTTTGGCAGTAAAGACCGTGCAAAGTCTCACGAGAAGCCTCACGGTGTGGTCTATACTTTGTAGGACGATCGAACGAACGAATTAGATTGCCTGTAAAATTCCGGTAATTCGTAAATGTCTGTAATTTGTCATAGGCAGAGGCTTAATAGACGTCGCCGTTAGTGAACACGCGGTGGGAGGGTATATAACGAGGTGAACCTAAGGGTGGAGTAGGGAAACGACGATTCCAATGGGGGAGGGTGGCGGGGGGGGGGGGGCGCATGGTTTGTAGGTTTGCGAAGCATTTTTGAGCAACCGAACGATCGCGTGCCATTTCGGGTCATGTCAAATTAAACGTTTCTCTAACGTTAACGTCGTATTTGCGTGCGGTATCGTTTCCTCCTTTCGTCGCTCGTCGACGAACGACGTTCTTCTTTCGGAGCTTCTTGGTACCCCGCACATCATCGTTCTCATCCCTTCTTCCTCCTTTTTCCATCCCCCTTGGTACGCTTTACAGTTCGGCTCTGCTTCGCCGAAGTGCATAGTGGAACCAACCGCACAAAGTCTATTCCTCGCTGACTACTTTTTATTTGTATTAACTCTTTTATTCGTTCTTTTTTTTTTTCTTCGTTTCCCTCGGCGTCCGCGGTTCCGTGAACCGACTGGAACACTCGCCATTCCCATAGATAGTGGTATACAGAGTTTAAGGCTATAACAACTACGAAACGACGGGAAAGATACAACGAGGAAGACGAGACGTCCCACGCGCTTTGTCACGGCATAATTCATATAACCCCCGAGGAGACGTCTCGAACGGCACGCAATCCGTACTCGTTGTACCTCGTCTTTCGGGGGGATAATCAAGTGTGCAAAAAACCCTACCAGACCTCATTTCTATCCGGTTGTTCGTTTATCGATGATGGAAAGTAATAATAAAAAAAAAAAAAAAAAAAAAAAACGGGCGGCTTGTGTAGGTTTCGTGTCGTCGGCATTCGGTTGTTACATCGAAATACTAATTCATCGATTGACGATTATTACAATAACCGCGCATCGCGCACGGTGCACCTTTATTCCTTTCTCGCTATCGTATTCACGTACATTCGATATTTTATCTCGTAAATTTTCGAAACGTCTCGTCACGATTGCTGTTTCCGTTGTTCGATACATCACGAATACCGCCGCCGTGGAAAGACTCGATTATTCGTTGTCTTTTTTTTTTTTTTTTATTATTTTTTTTTTTATTGCATATACATATATATCACGTAAGAATTGTATTTTCAACTGCCGTGTGCCCAGAACTGAATTTAAAGTCACCCCCATTGCGCTTCGGCTCGCAAAGCGGTGTATCGTATTTCATCGACAATTATAGACGTCGAGAAGTTTTCGAGAAGTGGCCTCGACACGCTCGTCGTTCTCTTCGTAGTCTTTCGTGTATACCGAGCCAAGTTGCACGACATCGTGTTTCTTCTGCTGCCGCTTCTGCTGTTGGTGCTCACTGGCTGCTGCTGCTCGCTCCTGTTCTATAATTTATTTTATATGCTTTAAAGCTCCGGACTGTCACGCTTCTCCCGGTCAGGGGTCGAGTGGTACTGCTAGCCGCCGAACTCGAAACTTCGTTAGACTCCGAACGGCCCCTGTGCTCATCGTAGACTCACATAAATTAGAACTCCGTAGAGTCGAACATGAGGCGAAAGGTACAAGAAAAAGAAAAAAAAAAAAAAAAAAACTGAAAAAAAAAAAAAAAAAAAAACGAGAGAACGAAATGAAAGGGATGAAAAACACGGGTCGTTGCGGTTTAATCGATGAGGCCAACCCTCGTAAAGTACATTTTAGTTTTTCCAACTATACGACGCAACGATCGCTACCTAGAGATCGGGTATAGGGTAAAAGGGCGTGTCAACGTGAGCGGCTTGACACCCCTTGGTAGCTGCCGCGACGAACGACAAGGTAAAAGATCGTTTCGAGATTAGGAGCGTTGATTTGTGACTTTTGTCTCTATATTACCTTTTTTTTTTTTTTTTTTTTTTTTTTCATTGTCTCGTGGGTTTAACGCCGCTTTTCACGAGAAATCAGCGCGTAGTACGGTGTTAGTATTTATCTACGAATGAAAAAAAAAAAAAAAAAAAAAAAAAAAAAAACTTGTAGAAGCGCATAGTCGATGAGTTGCACACGGGAGAGAAGAAACCCGGTACGCGGTTGAAATAAAACAGTTCGTCGCTGAATCATGAAGACAGTCGTCGATGCGACTCGAATAAGTTTCCGCAAGCGTGTCTACGATCGCGAGGGGCACACGTATGAAATTCATACGAGCTTTGTACCTATACGGCGTTCTGTATTTCATCGGATCGCACACTCACACAAACGCATATATAGAGAAGTAGCGAAGTAGGGGGTGGAGTTGCTGCCTTGCGGAAGTCACACGATACATATGAAGCTCTTTAGCTCGAGCGGTGCAGTAACATCGGCATACCGAGAGCCGAGAGAGAGAGAGAGAGAGAGAGAGAGCGAGAGAAAGAATGAGTCGGTGTACTCGAGGAAAAATGCTGCGACGCTGTACACGGCGGGAAAAAAGAAATATGGCCGCTGATCGTCGTACGGCACATAGCGAGGGCGTTTGCGGGGAACGAAGGCTAAGGGGTTGGATATACGCCGGTAAAGGGGTGATTGCCGTGCGCTATATGCATCCCACGACCGCGCGAGAACGGCAAGAAAATGTGACTAGAAAAGAGGGGAGTGAGAAAGAAAGTTGTTGGGAAAATCGACGAATCGACGTGAACGCTGCGAAACTACGGGATAAAGAGAGACGACGGCTTTGAATAACAACCGGCGAAAGACCGCGCGTGAGAGAGGGAACGGTGATAAAGGGATTGCGAGGCATCGAGGAGTGGCGAATAAATTTCGAAAGTTTATCGCGGTATCGCATGCCGGTACAAAGTCACTTTATTACTGACGGATGCGACAGTGTGTTTCTCTATACGGGTTTCTTTGCCTCCTCCCTGTTTTTCCTTCTCTCGCTATACGTCTTCGCTCCCCTCAGCTATGTTATGATTCTTCTCTATTATCCGAGTTCTCTGTTCTCTACAAACTGCTGTGTAGACACTCCGGTGGCATCGTCAAGCATACAGAGAGATCGCGTATCGATGCAATCCGCTAGTTGTTACAAACAGAAAATTGCAGAACCGTACAGGTGCATTGGCAGTTTTCATATACGAAATCGACATCAGTTTTGACTTCATACGAAAGGGTGTCTCAAGTTTTATGCGTTATCGTCCGTACATATGGATAGTCTCGGTATATATTTGCCAAGTAACGAAACCCCTTAATGAAGACATTAAAACTTCACTTTGTACGTATGACCTTAAAGAGTGAAGTTTTTACTTAACAAGCAAAAGCTTGCGAAGTTTTTCCTCGGTAAATCAGAACTCGCAAAGTAAAGTTCCGGTAAAAAAAAAAAAAAAAAGAAGAATTTACATAATTTATAGGATCGACTGCTATACTCTCGAGTTTCGTGTCATGAAATGGTCAGCAATCATTTTTATCAACAAAACAAAATATTGAAGTCGATTTTAACTTATCCCTCTTTACTTTGTACTTATCGAGTTTACGTTCCGAAGTGGCAATCAAAGGTGCGCATAGCTAACTTTTTTTTTTCATTACTCCGTGCGACCCTCGGAGTTTTATATTTTCAAGGAAATTAACATTTTGACGGAAAGAACGGGTATTATATGCCTGTATATCGATACTCTAAAGTATCTTTGATTGTAAATGACTGGCGTACGGAGAGGTACGAGAGAATATACATAGAAGTTCCAGCGACAGGCACAGCTCGTCGTCGCATTGTCATGGCACAGGAAGCTCGGGGACGGGTTCATAATAATTATCGGCGAACGCGGAATTATATATCGTGTCGCGTATAGCGACCGGTGGTTCACTCCGCGCGCTGCCGTACTGGTAATAGCGTAGACATGCGAACCCCGGCTTCTAGGACGGAATAATACATGTACGGTACGTACATACATACATAAAAGCGTACGAGCGACGTTCTTGCGCTGTGCCTAGCGTCCTGACATTAATAATGTCCTTCCTTTCCGAGACCCGCGCGCCCGCGGTGAAGGCGGAGGTGGAGTTGTACTCCGCGCGGGTGCGGAAAGAGCGAAATGAGCGAGTCGAACGATTCATACGAGGACCGTGAACGTTGAAAAGAGAAAGAAAGAGCTGAGAATGAGAGAAAGAGACCGCGCAGTGAAGCGGGCCGAAAGCAGGAGGCGAGGGTGGAACGGAGTTGGAGGAGAGGGTACCACACCGTGGTACCAACCTCGAGCATTATTCCCAGAGGCCGAGAAGCTTTTAAATTGGAGTGTAATTTCAGTCCCGGGCGTACGTACACGCGGCGGCATCGTAGCCAGCAGCAGCAGCAGCAGCAGCAGCAGCTACAGCAGCAGCAGCTACAGCAGCAGTAGCGAGAACGTCGCATCGATACCTCTCGTGCCCGTTCGTACTCTCTGCTCTTCCTCTCTCCTCGTCGTTGTTATTCTTCTTTATTTCTCTTCGTATTTTTTTTTTTTTTTAATTTCTATCGTCGATGTCGCCGTTTTCCCCCCTTTTCCGTCGTCTCTAGTATGCAGGTTACCCGACTCTATACATATCCGCAATTTTTTTTCCATACATCGGTGTTGTCTATTTTAGCGTAGCAATTGGTATATATAGACGCGTACATCACTCTGCGAAGTAATCGACAGTTTGACATCTCGGGGATCTCTCGAAGGCTCAGATGAGTGTAGACAACGTACGTGGTAAGCTAGTTGTTGGACATAGGAAGGGTTTCGAAGAGTAGGAGAGAAGCTCGGAAGCTGACTAGCTGCTAGCTGCTTGGGTAGAGAAGCTGCCCTTGTGGATAATCGGTGAACGAGTGTGGACTACCCGCAGTGTGCCCTGTTCGCTACTATACGCATTCGTCCGCCGTGTTTTCTTCGTCTCTCTCGTATGTTCTACGGTTCTCTGTGCGCTGTTGGCATAGAGACAAAGGGGCGGTCCACGGGCTTTCATCCTGCCGACATTAAGGTACCTACTCTGCCTATGTAGGCCTCAACTCGCGCGCGTACACACGTTCCCCATCCTGGGGGACAATGAGGTCCGCATGCGGGTTCAACGGATCTCACGTCGTCCTCGTCGTCGTCCTCGTCGTCGCCGTCGTCGTCGTTCATTCTGCTACTGCGCTTACTTCACCGGCAGCACACCGGTGCGCTGTATATGCAGCGCGCAAATATAGCAGCGCGTTGCGGTGTGCCTTACCAGAGGTTTTAGCGGAGATCAGGCGACATTGCGTCTTTCGTCGCTTTGCCGACCGACTATTTTCAATTGACTGGACACTCTCTTTATCTTTTTCTCTTTCGAGAGCAACCGACATTCGCCACGTTAATTTCGATTTCGTAGAATTGTTGATTGACAACGCGCATGCGCAATCGCGCAATTGGCTGCAACTGAAACAGACCAATTCGTGGATTACGCGTATACTACTGAAAGACGATGGAGAGAGAGTTGAGAATGAACGAAGATGGAGAAAATACGAATATGTTCTTCGCGGAGGGGAGAGAGAGGTCCTCCCGGATGGAGAGTCTCGCGAGGGCAATGAGAAGATAAGAGACCCCCCAAAGGCCTCGCCGGGCGCCGGCGGTTCGCATCGAGTCCTGAACTTCTCTCTCGGGTGGTCCTTAACGTTCTCCATCGCGGGTCCCACTCTCTCTCTCTCTCTCTCCTCCCTCTCGCTGTTTCTCTCGCTCGAGCTCGCGCGCCCTGGCCGCGCGCGTTTTTCTTTTATAGTATGCGCTTGGATCCCACTCATCCTTTCTCTACCTCTCGATCTCTTTCTCTCTATCTCAGTCCTGTTACCACTTGGGTTTTTCGCTTCGGCAACGTATCCTCGTCTTCTTTCCATTCGCGATATTCGGACCGTCTCGTTTTGCCTCATCGTTCCTTGGACTCCGGGGCTCTGTAAAGGAGAAACAGCAGAGCGGCAAGCAACCGGCAGAAGCAGCTTCGGCTACGCGGTCGCTTCACCAGCCGCGATCTCCCCTTCCGAGAAGCAACAGCGAAAGTATAGTATAAGGGGGAGGAGGGGACAGATCTCGGCGTATTCGAAAAGGGCGCCGCGAGAACGCGATGCCCTCACGGGCGCCTACCGTGCATGAGGGCTAAACTCGCGGATTCCCGGACCCCCGGCTACTTACATAATTCGTCGCTTCGCTTGCCCCGCTATGCTTCTGCTTCAGCTGGCCGATTCCTCCAGCGGACGTTGTGTATCGCCGGCCTGTGGCTACCGCAACCAACGGAGCCGCGAGCTCCACACTGATCTCCTTGTGATCTTCTTTTCTGTCTCCCGTACCTTTTCGCTCCATTTTACCGGGATACGCCGATCGTACCCCTTCCCTCCCCCGGTTCCCTTAGCCGATTCCAAGACCCCGTGAGATCCTCGACTCCCGGCGCCTCTGCACTCCAAACGCGTTTTTTCTTTTCTCCGTCACGCATTTGTATCGGCAATTACTTTTTAAATGCCGGGAACAACTTAGAAAACGCTCTCGAGTTAGTTGTGGAAGTGAGCAGCGAACGGTTACAGTGGTGGATACAGATCATTACGAAAGGTCGGTTCATAAGGTATTTATCGGAGCGGCGTGTTCGGACCAACGTGTAGATCCGTATCGATGCCGTGTTAACTAGTCTCGAGTCCGGTTCGTGCGCTACACGATACGCGTACAAACTGCGAGAACGAGGACGATCCTGACTATGTTGAGCTCTCGTCGTTTGCAATATTATCATCGAACGGAGATCTGTCTCTGGCACATGAAACTCGACTGGACTCTCTGGCTGAATAAATCTGTTGAAACTATAGCGGCAGAACGCGGATGACCTGTGGCGACCTGTATAATCACATTGCGTCTATAATTTTCTCAAAATATGTATTAAAAAAATTAAAAATTTCGTTCTCTGCAACGGCAACTCGAAAGAACGCCAAAGAAACGTAAAACAGTAGCTTTGCTATATCGTTCGCTTTTTCTTCGTAAAAAAACGCGTCAACCATATTGGATACGCGATTTTTCATTCTCACTTGACACCTTGTCACGGATCTACGCGCGCAGAGAGTGCGATACACAACTCGTTCACCGAGCTATGTGCACTCATTGAATTAACTGGAAAACGCAGCGGGAACCGATCGCGGGAAATATACTTTGATGCCGCGGTTCGCGCACCAGAGCCGAGAAACTCACGCTGCCCGAGCGGTGTTTTAAGTGCAGAAATCGTTTATCCGCCGCATTCTACGGTTGGTCCCGTGCGTCGGCGAGCTAAACTTCTAGGTATTATACAAATTTATAGCGCGCATGCATTACGCACAATGCACATAAGCGAACGCGGTACCGTGTTAAACAAAGAGGCGCTATAGTGTGCGGCGGTAGCCCCAGCTACGTATGTATACATATATATACACGAATATATATATGTTCATAGTATTAGTGTAGGCGATACAAAGAAGTGTGCATGTCGACGGGACAGAGCGAACGCATTTGTGTTACACGCACGCATATTGCGGTGAACGCTTACTCCACTGTACACCGCTGGGAACGAAACGATAGAGTCCTTGCCTCGATCTCTGCGTCGTGTGCGAATTTAACTCTGCTTCGCTTCGTCTCGCTCTTTTAACTGGGAATATCGTCTCTTGTTTCGTCTTACTCACATACGCTTAGCGGTTTTCAGAGTACACGCGCGCGAGTGTGCGAGAGATCAAAGAGGTGCCGCCTTCTCTTTCTGCCCCTTCCAACGCGTGTACCAACTCGCGCTCTATATCTCGCTCTTTTCCTTCCGTTCACTCGCGAGCTTTGTATATATTTTTTTTTTCTTTTTTTGTTTTTTTCTTCTTTCTTTATCATCGTTTTTTCATTTCCTCTTCATTCGCATTACGGTTAGAACAGGACGATTAGGGGGGGGGAAGACGACTCGCGAAACTTTACGCAATCGTTACCAGATCACGAGAATTGCCAGGTACCCTAACTTTGTCACGATCGTGGATCGAGAGATTAACGCCCTTATGCAAGGGCTGTATATACGAATAAGAAGGCCGGTTTTATAAATTTATCGGGTCAACCCACGAATGCTTTCGTGCGTCGAGGGACTTGGCGTGAGGACGTGTATATCTTTCCCTCTCCCTTCTCTCGTTCTCTCCGCTCAACCCCTACCGAATTTATTATTTAATTATTCCACGTACCCACCGGGCTCTGCCCACTTCTCGATAGTTCATCGCCGGGTGTTAATTAACTCACAATTGTGAGTATCATACACGCCGCGACGGTGGATTAATTAGAACAACATCGGGCTATCATACTCGCGTGTGCCCCAGAAAAATGTGAACAATGAAGAAAATAAAATACATTTCTTTGCATCAACCGAATACGCGATCAGAGGCATTCAACGGAAATTATTAGTACAACTAAACGAATCTCATTAATCGAGAAAAACGTTTTATTTTAGGCAACTAACATTTTTGTGGCACCAATTAAAAATTAATTTGAAGTCTCGTGATCGCATCTTTAGCTTATTTCACTATTTTTTTTTAATACACTCGACTGTATTATGCGCGGATCAACAATCTGAGAAGCGAATCCCTCATTACACTCGTTTCACGTTTCGATCGAGAGAACGAAGTTTTATTTGTTATCGAAGCTTCTTACGAGTATCGAGACAATTTTTTTGTTACCAATATATCGAGTCTTCGCGCAAGAGAACGCTAATGCCCTGAGAAATATTGACAAGTAGCGCGGCGACACGAACTCCTCTCAAAGGCTCTTAGCCTCTCTTCAGCAGGTGAGAAAATCGTTTAACGAGTGTAATAGCATTAAATAATAATTAAAAAAAAAAAAAAAAGAAAGAATGAGGGCAAACGAGTGAAGAGTAGTAAAGAATGAAAAGTAGAGACCAACGTCGGCGGCGGAAGTCGCTCGACGTGGTGCGATCTTGAGTCTCGTTAAGCGTATACCTAGAAAGAAACGTTCACCGGGCCGAATAATGTGCCCACAGCAGAAAGAATTTACCGCTCGCGCCCGCACAATTATATTCGTCCGATTCTTCGTACGCACGTCGCTGTGTTTTCTGTTGGTATTAGTTGCTTACGCTACTCGAATATCCCTCTCCGTTCCCTCCGCGTCGACGTCTCGAGGAAGTGAATACTAATTAATGACTCTTAATTTTCTTAATTACCGCGCACTGCGAACGCGCCGATTGCTTGGAAGCGCCCGCTTCCTCGTTCGTCCGTATTTGCACCGTCGCCGTGTTGTTGACTCAAGTATGCAGCACCTACACTACCAACTTATACTGTAATGTAGAGTAATACGCGAGAATCCAGCAATGAAAGCGTACATCAAACTGTCCTCTTCTCCGGGCGCTCATGCAGACTCTCCCTATCGATTTTACCACGAAATCCTCTCGTTTGCGATCAATCGAGAATTCGAGATATTCGTTAATTAGTTATAGGGAAATGAGCTTAAACTACGCTGCAAAACAATACCGTGAGAGATTTAATAAAACGGTTGGGTTAGTGGTATTCACGGGATATCTTTATAATTTGAATTTTATTTATAATAGTTACAATTTTATATAAAATTGAAATTGAAATAGGAGGAGTTTCATGCTATCGTTTCAAACTTATTTAAAATTGTAAGAATTAGTAATAAAGTTAAAATAAAAAAAAATGCTGTTGACACCATTCAATCGGCCATTTTATTGAATCAATAGCATTTTTTCCGCGTTGCTGATGATCTTTGCAACGCTGATAAGCAATTTTATATTTTCAGCAAATGTTCTCTTGCAGAATATCAAAAATATATGTTGTTTCGAGACTTCGAGATCTTGAAATGAAATTCAATATTCAAATAAAAATATATTACTTCGGAAACTTTTTTAATTATTGTTTCGATCTCATAAAACTGTGAGAATTATGAAGAATTTGTACAAAATTGATAATATATGTTTTTTTACGCGTATCTTCACGATTCGTTAAGTATACATGTTACATTCTTGTAACCGGATGTCTCGTTGATCAGATCGTAATTCCGTTTATATCAAACTTCGCATTATCGATAAAAAATTTACGAAAATTTGCATTTTTTTCGCGTTTCCATTGCACCCATATTCCGATGTAAGATTCCGCGATAGAATTAATAAACAACCCTGTAATTCATACGCGATTGATTTTGAAAACTGGTGCCTCCATCTGTCGTAAAAGCGGCCAAACTGGTAGCGCAACTCGAGTCGCGAGTAGCCGGGACGCGAACCTCTTATACAGGGTGTCACAAGAATAAGAGGAGATACATCGCTTATGGTAAAGTCGGTTGCTTCTCGAATGCAACCTCTGATCTACCGATGATTCGTGGAAATTTTTATTTACTCCAACGGAACGGTGATAACATTTTATTTAACGCGAAAAAAAAAAAAAAATTCACTACATGAAGTGATCAACAACTACTTGCTTAATTGAATTCGACTAATAATCGAGTGATATAACGCAAATAAATTGGTTATAACAAGTTCGACGTCATTTCGAACTATTTGTAGAAATTCCGTCTGTGACAAAAACGAGAAATATTTTTTTTACACAAATATACACAAATCGTCGAAATATCGAAAGTAACGGCGATACGACGGTAGTAAATTTTGAATCTATCCGTGCAGTATCTGTTCCTTCCTTATACAATAGTTTCACCTCCGCCTCCTTCTCGTGGGACGTTCCAATAGGCAAATGGTCCCTTTTTGGCCAGAAGGCAAAAGAGAACTCGGAAGGGTGAGCAAGTCGTCGGCAAAAGACGAAAGCCAATCCCGATTGGTTTTATTACGTGCCTCTTCTCTCCGCCATCTCCGAGTTCTTTTCTCTTTACGCTTTACTTTTCTTTGTAACGCGCGGATGTGGCCCCACGAGAGCGAGGAGAGACATTGAGGGTTGGTTTTTCTCGAGTTTGGTGAGAGGATACGAAACGGGGACGATGCCAGAGAGCAGCGGCAGCGAAGGAAGAAGAAAGTGCTGCGGCATGAAGCAAGTCCGTGTGGCATGTATCTTCTTTGGTGTGTATATATATCCACACAGAGCAAAGGAAATGAGACCTTCCCGTTTGCCTCTTTCCATTATTGCTAGCAGCTACGACCTCTATCCTTTCTGAAAAAAATCCTTACTTCAGACATAGTACAAACAGGGCACTCCAACTGGTAGATTTCCTTCGGTGAGACGATCGTCTCGATGCTCCATTTTTCTTTTTTCCTTTTTTTTTTTTTTAATTTTTTTTTATTATCATTTGCGCTCTTCTCTCACGCTATCATGAATTCTCATCGTACTACACTCGAAAGCGCTTATATATCCTGCCTTCCGGTATATATCCCCCTTTTTCTCTTGTCATTCTCGTGAGATATGCGAGCCAAAAGTAATGCGGAGATGAGGATAGGCACGCGTGCTCGTGACTTGTGGTGCTCGACGAAGACACGAGAAAGAGAGTTCAGAGAATGAGAGAAAGGACAACGACAACGTCGGTGGGCATTGTCGCCGACCGGCATTGTTTTCCATGTCGGGAATCTGCGAGACTCGGTCCCGGAGTTACGCTCGCAGTGGGGCTTGGATAGGGTTGTTCATTTTTCGTTTTCGCTTCATCCCTCATCCCCGGTTTACCATTCTTCGGCAGCGCTAACTTTCTTTTTATTTGTCATGATTTCTGCGTTGCCGAGAATATATATATATATATATGGCGGGGGTATTAGGCAGTCGCATGCACGTTATATGCCGTACAGACTTCTGGGAGGTCTTTTACCGGCTTCAGTCACATTTGTGTGCATCCCCGTTGCTGGTTTAGGCATCGGGATTATTACAGTCAGAGGACTCCTCTCCGCACCTGCATCGGGAGAACCAGCGGGTCGAGACGACCGCAAATTTCCACCAGACTCACCCCACAGAAATAGTCAAGGCAATATAATCTCGGATAGAATTTCCAACTGTGCGGGCCTGTGATGGATAATTCAAACCGGGGAAAATGAACAAGGAGAATTAACTAACGCATTATCTCTCGGTGTATCGTACGAACATTACTGGCGATTCAAGGTACAAGGCGTACCTACACGGCTCTCTAGTACATCGGTACATCGTTTATCTGCGCTCGCTGAATCTTGTCAAACTTGCAAGCACATTGCACGCGCGTATAAGTGCGCTTCTAACAGATATGACAGAGTAACCACGCGTGTCTGTGCACCGTATGCATCAGCAACAGTGGTTACAGTAGGCCCCGTGTACACGAGCGAATCATTGCGAAGCTCACTCTCCGACTCGTTCTAATTAACCGATTCTCATTACGTAGTCGCATTGCTACGCGAACGTGCCAGGCGCGCGGTTAATGAGACCACCGCGAATTCGTGTCCGTTCGGTCCGCGACAACGATACCGGGTCCATCGTCTATATATCTCTGATTGCTGAATTATATGTTCACGGCAATTCCGGATGCTGTGTTCGTGGTATTTTTCTTTTAAATGAAGATGATATCTCTACTACTTTACGCAGAATTGATTATTCAATCCGATTAACATCTACGCACGATGTTAAAAAAATGAAAATTGTATTTGTAGACTTATTAAGCAGATTGTCTGAGAGTTGGTTAACTTTCTCGATTAAACACTGTTCGGCATGGAAATCGCATCGATTCGGCTGAAAGTTTTCCGAGTATTCATGAACTTGAACCTCTGGAAACGGCTGAGCGATGAGCTCGTGTTGTAAGACGATATAACGATTGGCCATATTTTTGCCGATCCTATATTGCTCTGGATTAGCTTTCTATAGTAGTTCTATCGTATCGTTTGAACTCCAAAAATTCATGACGAAATCCTTTTTGCGACGAGGAAAGTGTTGTTTCTTACACATGAACAATTTATAATTGTTCTACTAAACATCGTTGGAATGTAGAAATTGCGGAGATCGTTTATGGCTTCGGCAAGAAATTCGGAGAATCTTGAGATCGCGAATGGTACATATTCGTTGGAATCAGTATCAGCATCTCGGTGGCAACGGAACATAGAAACTTGAACAATATTCTGTCGAGTCTTTGTATCTCCCTTCGAATCCATATAAACGCGTTCTCGTTGTCGTATATACAGAGAGCGGATGCTTCCGTACTCTTCGCGTATACACGGCCACCTCTACGTGTGTATAATCTATCCTCTATGCAGTTATAGTATACAGAGAGATGCACACATAACTCGCGGAGGAGTAGATACCCGTAGCGACGTATCTAACGTCCCCCGACGACGTACATTGTCCTTCCGCCACCCGAGATTCCTGAATTACGATTGGACGAAAGCGTCCCCGTCGACCACGCCCATTCCGCTGGATTTCTTCTCTCTTCCTCTCTCTATCACGATGAAATATCACCCACACGTTTAGGTTCTCACTTTCTCCCACGCTATCCGCATCTCCCACACTCAGCAACTCCCATTATATCCCTTCGCATCTCTGCCAGGGAATATCTCTCGAGATTCGCGAGAGAGAAAATTCTCTCTCTCTCTCTCTCTCTCTTTCTCTCTGTCACGCGGAGAATGGAACGAGGAGAAACACGTTATTCTGCACCACGATATCGTCGTATAACACTGCAAAGTAGAATTAGTTCGCATTTTCACCTCCTTTTGTTTTATTCGTATTTTCTCTTGTTCCTCGGAAAAATACAGACGAGAGTAACTGCATTACTTCTCAACATTCGTACGAGTAAAAGACTTTTCTGACGCGGTCAGCTAAACAAAAAATATTCGAATACATCGAAAAAAATTTCCATATTTTACCGTTTTATTCGCATTACCTCTCGTTTTCGAAAAATGTGGACAATCGTTTATTATTTTTTTTTTTTCGATGTCATTAATACCTGGCATTACGAAAAAAAAAAAAAATGTTTCACACTCGAATGTACCCCTTTCGATTTTATATCGCGGTACCAAAAGTTTCAGGATTTTACCGTTATACTGACCCTGATCCCCCGGGGTACAAGCCTCAGTTTCACATCGCCTTAGAAGCCGCTTCATTTCAGCATCCCGCACCCTCGCGGATTTGGATCAGCGTAACAAGTCCCCAGGGAAACTAAGGGATATCTTTACCAGCGTTGAATTCTATACCCGGCAACCGCGTTACTTGGCTCCTCCTGGGCACATAACACACCCCATACAGGCACATTGGACTCATTCATTTTATTATTCCCTTTCAACTGCCGCACAGGGAGAATGAATCGAGACACTGTATATTGTAACTCTATATAATCTCGAATCGCTTTTTCGGTATTCTATTTAGATCGGAAATGAGAAATGAGAGGTACACTCGAGGAACACAGAGAACTGTGGTGATACTCGAACTATCCGCGCACACCTCTCTTTCTCATTCAGAGGAATCTAACTGAGGGGGTCCCTCGATCTTTCTCTCTCTTTCTCTCTCTCTTTCCCGTTCTATTTCAACCAGCGAAAACAGTCCACGGGAATGACGACGCGCCCGTGTTATCCGGGTAATCTAGAAACGGCCAACAAGAATCGCCGTATTATATTTTCCGCGGTATTGTTGTATAGCTGTGGACAGAACGAGAAAAGTGAAGCGAACAGAGAAACAACGTTGTGAATTTCTCTCTTCAATCGTATTTTCAATTTCTCTCTCACTTGCTCCCTTCATTTCCTTCGCTTTCTCATACACCCGAAGTGCCTGTGTTGCTGCTTCTGCTTCTCGAGTGTTTACGCAATAGCCTGCCTTTGTCCATCGAGCGATGAGCGGTATTGTCTGTCTGTCGGGTTCGACCGGGTCCATCCCGTCCGTCTGTCTGTTTACCGAATAGATCGTGGGATCTCTCCTCGAGCACGAGAGATGCTGTACTTTTGTGTCTTTATAAGAGAGAAGAAGAGAGGCGAGTACCCAGTGCCCCGTGAGTTCGTCCTCTTTTGTTCTTTGTGCTCTACTCCGCGGGCTTTGCGTTTCGAGGAGATCCACGGACCGCCAGGGCGCCCGATAGAACTAGAGCAAGAAGAGGAGGGTGAGCACACCGTAGTAAGCGAGCCGGTAGAAATCCTACCAGAATCTAGCAGAACTTCTCGAGGTAAAACGTACCATCCGTAGACGTTCTGGAAACTACTTCTCCTTGTGCCTTCTTTCTACGATCTGGCAATACGCACCTGTATGCCTTTGCTAACCGTACAAGCAGTAGCGGAGCTCGCGACCGCGAATACCTGAGCTCTCGTCTTTCTTTTTCGTTTTTTTTTTTTCAGCTTCCCTTTAATATCTTATATGATAAACAGGCATCTGCCGCGGTGTTGTATAATATAAAAAAATACCATACAATACCGCGTATGAATCGCAGAGTGGAAAGACGTGAGGAGCTAAAAAAAAAAAGAGGGGATCATTGAAATTGAACGAAAGAATCCAAGTATATTTCATTTTATTCAATTATTTCATCGACAACGTTAATCCGTAAATGTAAAAGCGGCTATATTCATGGGGTCGCAGACGCCATTACGGTGGCCATATTTACTACCCCACAAGAGTCGTCGACCACACAGGGAGTCCCCCCATGGTGTTGGGATACTCGCTGACTACAACGCTGCAGCAACTCTCCGGGAACGTGTGCTCGGTACACTCCGAGCCAAAAGTCGTCACCGTTGGGGCGATTACTTTGCTGACTCCTCCTATAACCCATGTCGGCTATATCTATCGCGTCGCTTGTATTCTTGAAAATGTTTTTCTCCGTAAAGCATTTTGTTCGTTTCTCGCGACGAAATAGCGCTCGTTGCACTCTTGAAGATCGCGTTTCCCGTTTTTTTTTTTTGTTACTTTTTTTTTTTATTTTTGTCTTTTATCGCGCCACTCCAATGGGCAGCCGGACGTTGGTCGAAAAAAATAAAATGGAGCTTGTTAGTAGTCACGGGGGGGTTAGTTACCCACCCTGACTTGTTAGACCAGTGCGCACTCCGGCAAACTAGAAGACTCGAGCTGTACTCTGCGAGAGTCCCTCATCGTGGCTCTTCGTAGTACGCAAAGCACGGTTCCGGGTCGTCCTCCTCTTTCTACTCTTCAACCTCCACCCCCCTCACCCCCTCCCACGAGCTCTGTACACCCCTGTGAGACCTCTTTGCTCTTGATGCACTGTGCATAGCACAGTGCACTCCATAGCATAGCTCCTTCAGTTACTCGCTGGACTTCGGGGCAACAGAACAGAGGATGAAAAGAAGAGATGAAAAATGCTTCTCGTCTATACACATAGTGCCCATACAGTTACATCAAACAATATGTCACGAAAACTGACTCCATTCGCTGATGTCAACTTGTCGAGTTCTCCTCATCGTCGTCGTCGTCGTCGTCGTCGTCATGCGAAAACGAGACAAATGTAAAACGCACTTTTCACTCTTTTACGGAGTGCACAGTGAATAATTAACTGCACTTTTCGCCATACGTACCCTCGTGGCAATGAAGGGACGTAGAGAGGACGTACCTTTAAAAAAAAAAAGCTTTGAGGAATGATGCTGCGAGGATGAAATTGCACGAGGAAAAACAGTGCAATGGAGCACATGCGCAAACACGATATAACGAGACTGCATAGATTTATGAGACCTACTTCCCTGAGACTTTATGAGACCTTTCTGAGACCTTCTACGCGAGCTTCATGTGGCTCTACCGCTGCCTTAAACTTCCAACTTGAAAAATGATTTTTTTTAATATTAATAAAAATCGTATCATTGAAACACGAAAATTATTAAATTAAAACAAATTCGTGGTATAAACTCGTATGAAAAATCATTTTTTTAATAAAAATATCACGATTTTTTTTTTTTTTTTTTTTTTTCATTTTTACAATGAAAAATTAATATTTTTCATAGAAATTACGAAAAAATATAATTTTGTGAGAAGCTATTTTTTTCATTGACCGTAAAAGGATTAATTCTGTGAGAAAATAGTTTCGGGAATGCCGCGGAAGAATTTCTGAATACTAGTAGTAAAGGGCTATCGATGTCAGACAATCCGAAGGGTAAACGCCTTTTCCTTATTTGCTGATAATATGAATAATTCGTGCGATGTATTGTTGAGAAACAAACGCGTTTCGAGAGTTAGAGAAGGCAGAGTTGAGAAGAAACAAGTGAACTAGCCTGGTCGCGCGCGTGAGAGATCGAGCCAAGTGTGTGCTTGGCAAGGAGGAGAGGCGAGGCGGCTAGACGCTTGAAACCGGAGAAGCCGCTTGCTCACGTCGTCGCCGGCGCGCTCTCTGAGACGAACAATTCCTAATTTCAAAGGACCGACCTGCGAGATTCTCCCGTTCCTTTCCCCCTCTCCTCGTTCTCTATCGTATCCCCGAGACCCGCTTACACGTCTCAACGCTGACTTTATCTATTATGTATAGCCGGGCTATGAATAAAGAGCCGACAAATTCACGGACCAGACGAGCCGGTAACGTTCTCGAAGTATTAAATTGACCGATCGCTCCTTTTGATTAATTAATCTCATCGCAATACACTGTATTCATAAGCAGGTAGATCATACACGCTAAGTCCTTAAGATCTTCGTTACGACGTCAAATCGATCTTTTGTTCTTCAGCGTGTGAAAATTCGCTCGCAATTACAATTTTCTCTCCTGCATGTTGCAACGATGCGATGAACGAAAAATTAAGAAAAAAAATTCTTTATTTCGTTTTCCGTGACGTATTTCCTTGATAGCACTATGCAAAAGTTTATGAACTAAAAAAAAAATACGACTCAATAATCCACGGAGTATTACAAATTCGTGACGAAAAAAAAAAAAAAAAAAAAAAAAAACACAATTTTTACCCTATTTAAAAGTGAAAACTGAACTAATCGTGAATCAAAAAAGCAATTTCGCAAAATTAGAAAAATATGAGAGATCAAAGTGTCGGAGTTATGCCGAGAGAATGTGCGTAAAGCATTGCGGAATAATGGCACACATCGCTTTTAATTAGGCAAACTCTGTGGCTCCGATGCGGGGGCCCCGCGCGTCCAAACATCCCGAATCTAGCCACTATTTCGTTGTTCCCACTCGAAAATTTCACCTTTGGCCACATTCCGATGATTGGACGCGTTAACTGCGAATCGGTCAACGCCGCACGCGTTCTATAGATATATGAATGTACGGTTTAATATACACAAATGGCAACTGTGTGTGAGAGAGTTGCTGATGCTGCTGAAAACGAGCGGAGCATTCGCGTTTCCCTTTTACTCTCCCTCTGTGGACTTGCAAAGCGAGTACCGGTGCGAAATACTGGTGAAAGGTATTTTAACTTTTTACTTTTTTTTTTTTTTTTTTTTTTTTTTCACCACAGGCATACATTTATCGTTATCCCCGGTGCAAGTGTTGAAAATTCACGAGAGGCGAGTACATTAGTTCTATTGACCGGGGAGGGAGGGGGGGTGGGGGTGGGTTGGTGGGGGTCGAAAGAGTCATTTATTATCGCGAGAGAACTACGCTGAACGCGGTAACCGCCGTATGCGTGCTATAAAGCGCGCGAACGAGAGAGGCTATAAAAGCGTGTGAGATCAATTGGGTCGGTTGGCCGGTAGCGATTCGTCCGGTTGGAAAGCTTCGCTGCTTTGCCGTTGCTTTCTACTGTGGAAAAAAAAAACATAAAGCGGAGTTGGTAGAGCCAAAGCCCTACCAAATTGCCCGAAGCGAAAGATTAAACTCGTGCGTGCGTGTAACGACGGACGAGGATTTTTTAACGATATATAGCCCGCGGTCTGTTTGCACACCTGAGGTGCTCTGCCAGACGTCGATTTTATTTATTTATTTTTTTTTCGTCTCGTATATTCTTCCCTTTTTTGCTCCTTGCTGCATAGCATCAGCTATTAGATGGCGACGAAATTTATGCGTCAAAATATGATTTCATTTTTAAACAATCGTTTTCGCGTTAACCGAGACGAGACATTGGCATTCGATGAGCAAAAAATGTATCGAACTCTCGTTGCCTCGTCGAAGAAGCGTATTCTTGACAACGAACAAGAAACGATGAGAGAATTGGAGAATCGAGAGGACTAAGAGTAAAAAAAAGCCGGGCGAAGAGAGGGAGGGAGAGAGAGAGAGAGAGAGAAAGAGAGAGTGATATTCTGAAACGAGAGAGAACGTGAGGGAACGGGGAAGAAGTGATTTCGCAAATTGAGTTGGCCAAGCCACGATGTCGACGTCCGTGGCGGAGGAACTCCCTTCGGTGTCGGTGCGTCTGTCCATCATATTGATCGCGCGCGGGTGAAGGCGTGTAGGTAGCACCGCCAGCAGTACCCCAGCCTCAACGGGGTATACACACGTACACATATACAACTAACTCGAAGTTGGTACACGCGAGAGACTACCATGTACCGCGTCTGTACAGTATGTGTGTAACACACAGAGATGTAGAGAGAGAGAGAGAGAGCGTGAGAGGACGGGGGTTTGAGAGGCGGAGGTTGATAGCTTGGTGGCATCCGGAAGGGCAACGGGATGGCGCGGGGTAACGTTGGAAAACCACCCTAGCGAGATGGTAGCTGCTGGCGTATGCCAGCGCGCTCGTCCGCTCGCGAGAGGCGAAGGACGGTGTATCGGAGGCGGCAAGGGGTGGAGGGGTGGGAAGGTGGAGGGAGGGAGAGAGGATGGCGAAAGGACTGAGGGTGAAAAGCACGAGCGTACGGCAACGGGCAGGAGCTTCACCGGAGGCGCGTAGGCGGTAGTTGAGGGCGAGCAAAAGAGGGACGACGGGATAGAGAGAGGATGGTTGAAGCAGCGAGAGGGATTCGGGCGGCGTTGGAGCCGACACTAGCGGGTGCCGCCGTTACCATGGCTACCCACCACTCTCGCTGTGAACAAGCCCTCCAACGTCATATTGGCATAGTATATTCCCCGCACCATAAACCCCCCAAATAATCTACCGGGTGAGATTCGTTAAACCGTGAGTGAGGTTAAGGTTAATTGCATCCATTTTTATTCTATATTTATCGATTATCGTTCGGATATTAAACATCGTTTCATTGTCCTCGATAACGATTAATTAATCGTGTGCTAAACGTTTAGAATTTTTCAATTTTTTATCGGTATAAAGAAAAACGGAAATACTGTAACGATCAGTTTCACCACGCGAATGTAGGAATATTGACGATGTTGTTTTGTCGATCGTCGATAGTTCTCTTCCGCCGGTCGCGTGTCCCGGTCGAGAGTTTTGAAATTATTTTCCAACGGCTCGACTATAACTCCCGGGGGCTGCTTCCGCGAGCCTCCGGTATACACACTCTTATCTGGTCTTGGAGAGTATTCGCTGTAACGTCGATGGAATGTCGAAGGGTAAAGGCGAGTTTACCAGAGGAGAATGAGGTTTTGAGAGGCTGTGTTACGGAAGAGAAGAAGGAAAATCGAGATTGGCATCGGTGAAAAGGAGAGAGGAGAGAGAGAGAGAGAGATTCGAACGGGGAGAGGCGAAGCGAGGCTCATTTTGTCGGCGACGGATGGCGGCTGGCTTTCACCCTCGTCTCACATTGGAGTGGGTGGGTGACTGGCTTCGTCACCGTGCGCGTACGTGAACGTTCGCTCTCTAGCCTCGAGAGAGGGTGGCAGAGATTCTGAAAGCGGCGGAGTGGATGTACAGCAGCAGCAGGGAAGCGACCGGGACAGGCGGGGGCACGACGCTGCCGCCGCTGCTGTTGGCGTGCCGGGAATGAAGAACGCCTGGCTGGCGACATTATTAGACGCCCCCGGTGAGTGAGTGCAGAGTGTACTAAGACCCGGGGTACTACGGGGATGCGGCGAACAGGCGAAGGGTAGTAAGCGGAGAGCACCGAGGCTGAGTAATGAGAAGAGAAGATGGCCCGATGTTGTATATATATATAGGTAGACAGTCGGGGGGGGAGCTTCTCTCAGCCGTCATACTGACTCCGACGGTGAAAAATTCTGTCTGCGTCAGCCTCTCTTTTCTCTCATCTACATTTTCACTTCCTCTCGCTCTCTCTTACGCGCGCGCGCGCGTTTAGCGGCAGAATCACCGGTACAATCTCACTCCCGGTTGCCTCATTCTTATTTCGCGTTTTCTTTTTTTTTTTTTTTTTTGCTCTCGTCTTTTTTTTCACTATTTCGCTTCGTCGTAGATACGTATAACCACTCTTTCGCTTGGGCACGTACTCCACTCGTAAAAAGGACAATTTTCGCCGTTGACGGTTTCCGTCTTATTCTCGCTACTGCATTTCCTTCCTATCTCACTCTCTCCGCGCCTCCTTCGAGAGACGAAGCGAGCTTTTTCACTGTAAGAGGGAAGGCGGGGGGAGGGGGGAGAGGACTTCGTGGACATAAGCGAAGCTACCGAGGTGAACGAGAAATCGGGAGATAACTCGTTGGCCTCGAGATGAGATATAGGAGACTAGAAAGAAAAAAAAAAAGAAGTAAAAAGCAGAGCAAGAGAATAGAGTAACGAGAAAGAGATACTCCGGCTGCTGCTGCTGCGGGAGAAGCGTCGGCGCGAGAGTGAAAAGCAGAACGACCAGACTGGGTAGTCGGGGTGATACCGAAGTATCCGCGACCGGAGATTTGACGACAATCGAGCAGTTTATCTGAAACGGCCCGGAGGTCGAGAGTCTTTATGTCACAGGATTCTCCAGACTATGAGAGAAATCGGGGACAGTTGCTCCGCTACCGGTATCGCAAACTCGCTTCTTCTTCTTATTCGTTTTTTTTTTTTTTTTTTTTTTTTACAACCCCATCTCCTTCCCTTCCATTCTTTCTCTTCGGTATCGGCCGAACCGTTGGACTCCCAGAATTTTCACGGCGATTCTGGCTGAGTGCCAAATCGCATTCGCGACAATTTTTTTTTTTCGTGTTTGAAAAAAAAATAAAAAAATAATCGATCGGACGATATATCTCGTTTGTACACATTTTTTTGTCGAAACGAAACTCATCCGAGCATCTTTCGGGAATTATTCGTCGCTCGCGCGCGCCTTTCTACGCTCGCTAAAGCTCTTTATAAATCTCCCTCCGTGCCTCCCTCCGACATTGCACTCGCGACTATCTGCATCGGCGAGCAACGCCAGCAGCTTCCTTTCATTCCGGTCTCTCGTACCTGGTTATTACGCTGCGCCTACTCGTTGCTCTTTCGTGCACAGCATATCCACACCGTGAAAAGCTCCGGGGCGGAGGGGAGCTTCGGATAAGACAAAGAAGAGAGCGTATTCTATGCGCATCCATTTCTATAGTCGACGACGTTGGCAGTGTCGCCCGCCTCCATCCCTCCTTCTGCCTTCGCGACTCGGCTGGCTTATCGCTCTGCTTCTGTTCTCGCAGCTCTGGCTTATCCCGAAATTAAACACTGTCGGTTATCCCGGGGCTTTTATTCGATTCTAGATGCGACCGTCGAGATAGCTCGCTCGCTCGTTTGCTTCCCTCGTCGCTATATACGTCGCGATGTGCTTGCCAGCCTCGTGTACAACGGGGGAGGAAAGAGATGACTGGGGTCGGCTTGCCGTGAAAGCCCCGGCGAAGAGGAACTCGCGCGCATAAAAAAAAACCAAACGAGTATAGAATACATCAAGTTAGAGCGTCGAGGAAAGAGAGAAGGAGATACGAACTTGCGAAGCTCCCCATCATACGGGGAATAAAAATCAACGGAGGGAGGAACCCCAACGGGGGGAGTTTGGAATTAAAATGGCTGTCACACGCAGCCGAGAGATTGCTCTTCTCCACCAGCACAGGCTCGACATTACTTTGCCTGCTGTTATATCCTATGCTGACAAAATGTACGCGATAATACTGAAGCGAATTCTTCATTTATATTTTTCTTAATTTTTCACCATTTGATGCTTTTACTCTTCGCGTGATTTTGTGTTTGGACAGCCGACGAAGTGACCATCTCTGAAATTACTCCGTTGTCGACGTTCATTTTTTTTTTATATCGAGAAAAGCGATGGTAAGAAAAATGCCGAAGAATTTTCGTATCGGTTTATTCGTATGCAGATTATCGAGTGCTCTTTCAGGCGGCGCGATAAAACTATTCATGAAAAACTTCAATCGCGCGGAAAATAAAGAAATAAACGTTGTATTTCGGAGTTACCGATACCCGACACGATTTATCGATGAAATAACGATTAGATTCGTAAAAAAAAATATCGAAATATGTAAAAATCAGACATTTTATTGGGACTTCGTAATTTGACGAAAAAATAGCAAGTCGCACCTCTTTGTAGGGCTCTTTTGCGCGCTTTTCATCGCTCCTTTACGGTCTCAAAAAACGACGCTACCGCTCCTTCAACTATTTTTTCTCGTAGAACACGACAAACAACTTGGTTTACCCGATAATTGATTGCAAAGATCGAGTAATCCATTTAAAAATATGAAAAACCGCGACACTTTAAAACTGATCAGACAAATAACATTTTGTGACTTGTTGTTTAGATAAGAATAGAATTCGATAAAATTTCGTACCACTGACCATCTCCCGGAAAATGATTTTTTTACGTCGATCTCAATATTTAACCCAAAAATTCATGTCGCATATGAAAAAAAAAAGTAAAAAAATGACTTAATTTTATGTTTCTTATTTTTTCACTCAAAGCTCAATGTTTAATACAAAAATTCGCGTCGTTTTCCGTAATAAAAAAAAAAACAAAAATAAGTTTGTCGAGTTTATTGATTTTCGGGTTATAAAAATTCAAAATGACGGATATCAGACGCGACTATGCCGTTTGTAGCCATAAAAATTCGTCATAACTACTCATTTTATGTTTTATTTGGGACTAATTAATTTTTCCCGGCTGATCACGAATCGGCGCCTCATTTTTTCTCGTTGCGCAATAGTTGATACAGAAATGCTGTATATTACATGATGCCACTAGTATGATGAAAAATAGTATACCCACCATTCCATATTGCTTTCACTTACTGCACGATGGTTTCATCGCTTCGACCGGTTTCATGTCCTCTACGCATTCTTGTTGCCCATAGCAGCAGCGTCTTTTTTCTGCCGCGATCTCTCTCGTCCCCCGGGGGGGTTGAAATTAAAATGACAATGAGGAAGGGCAGATCCGGGAAGGGTGGCTAAAAACGTGTTCCCTCGACGAGTGGAGCCAATCGGAGGGCGATGAGGCTACGGAACGCCGCCATAGTTTCTACCCCTCGAGCGAGTAGCTGCTAACCGGCACTCGGAACCCCCGAGGGCTCGGAACAGCCCTCTCGTCGTCGTCGTCGTCGTTGTCGTCGTTGCCGTCATCGTCGAAAGAACCAAAGGATAAAATGAAAGCTGCAATTCATGTACAAATAAGAGAAATGGAAGAAAAAAAAAAAAGTAAAGAACGTGAAGGATACGAGTAGGAAGCACTTGTGTGTACTACCAAAAAACTTGCTACGACTCTCGCCTCGTCTATACACCGAGTACTGTATCTCTTATCTGCAGCAAGGATCGGAGTATAAAAGCAGAAAAAAACGGCACGCGGAGACGCCTCTCTCAGTTTCGGTAATTAAAGTCTTGGCGTGTAATTATTGCGAAAGAAAAGCTGTTGTACGTCGATGTTGAATACGTGCGCTTCGCGAGAATTGCGAGGGAAAAACCCTCGAGACACGCTGCTGTTCATATCTCGTTTCGTTTTTATTTTTTATATTTTCTTGTTCACGGAAAATCTCATTCCTGCAATCATGCATCCGCGAGCGTTCCTCGAAATCCCTCGCGGGTCGTTTCTTTTCGGCGAATAACGTGATGAGCGCGAAAAGCGAGAGAAATCAGAGTGAAGAAAAAGGAAAACTTCGAGGGAAAAACGAACGCCGTACCAATTCAATTTCGCTGCGCACAACGAACTTAATTTCGATCGCTCGAACTACTCGGCGTTAAAGGGGTTCGATGGTCAGTTTTACGTAAATTTATTTGCGCATCACGAATAAACGATACGAAACCATTCGGACAAATACTTTTATGGAACATATTATCATCTCGACTAATGAAAGAGTAAAAACGCAATATTGTTCTTTTGTCATATTTCATACTATTTAAATAACACTATAAACGATTGAAAAAAAAAAAAAAAAAAAAATTCCAATGTTTTCATTTAATAATTAAATTGCAAAAAAAAAAAATATTCATTTGACCGGTTAAATGTTTAAATACGTGATAATTTACATGGGAACTATATCTGTATAGTGTAATTTTCATTGCTTTGATTGTGAATATCTCAGAAGGTCAACGATAAATCGTTCTGAAATTTCACCCCCAATAAGATTATACATTTTCCAAAATACCAGAAAAATGTCATAATGGTCACTTGGATTTGAATTCATCACGGAATCTCCTTAAATACACGGAAAAAAAATCGGTTGAATCGGCGCTCGCGGGCGGTGAAACAAATATTTCCCATTCATTGAAAGAAATAGTTAATCGTGTTAACAATTAATTAAATTAACTATTGTTTTCCTCGCTATGACAATCATTTTATTTAATCAACCGATCCTTAGTATCGCCGCCCGCAAGCGTCGAATTAGTGAAATTCCACCGATTTTTTTTCTCAATGCAAAGACTCCGAACGCATAGGTACCGTAAGACTTTGGATAATCAGACAAATTCCCATTGAAACGGCGATAAGTGGAGATTCTTCCAGTTCAACGCCGAACGCCGTCAGACAATTTCCTAATATATAAATCGTTCCGATAACAATACAAACGTTTCATTGTATTCATTAAGAGTCGCAGCATTCATACACCTGCCCTCGCAAGAGTCGCAGCAAAATAATAATTATTCGTCGTCGAGTTAGCAGAACGAAGCTTGGTGGACGTTCGGTCTCTAGTGGACCGATTGAAATGAAAGTACCATCGGCAATTCATTGCTGTATATACATATATATATATATTTATACATGCATACATATATATATATATACGTATATATAACGTTCGTGAATTCATTATATCGCGTCGGCTTTATTGAAATGGCCTGTAACCATCGCCGCGCGGCTGGCTTCGAGAGGGCTTTGCCATTGCCGACGACGTCGTCGTAGTATGCGGTCTCCCCGTTTCAAGGTACGGAATAATATGACGGAAACGTCAGTCAATTAATAAGCATAACGAACCTGACTATAATTTCCGCCCTCGTCTCGTTGTCGAGAGGAACGAAGCCAGAGATGAGAGAGGGAGATGCAAGACAGATGAGAGCTCGAGAGAGGAGTCGGTAGCAAACGGCGGGGGACGTTGCGAAGCCTGTTCACTACATCAGTAGGAGCAGCAGTAGCAGCAGTACGAACGGATGAATGAAGCGCCGGGCATTATGCGGCTTTATGATTGGTCAGATCCGTATCTCGACAGCCGGTTTCCGCTTTTCAATTCTGCCAAGAGCCGCACGTCAAAACTTCCCGAACGAGACCTTTTAACGGCGTGCACGTGCCACGAGCTCTTTCCGATTCGGGAGTCTGCGTGCCGCTTTATCCAACACTCGGGCTGTTCGCCGCACTCCCTTTACTATCCTCGAAATTTCCGAGGTTACGTCGACAAACTTTTCGAAACAAACTTTTATTATCATCGGACAAGAATTACCGATTGTACAATGTAATTGTCGGAGCGACAAAGACCAGCTGTGGGTATATATGTATATATATGTGGTATATATCCTATACTCGCCTGGCATATCGAACAGTAGAGTTGAGTAACATTGCAGCGAATGCTGTTCACGTGTGGATTAACGTGTGTATCGTAGCAACGTTCTGTCGATTCGAAGAGCCGCGGGGGATACCGAAACGGTTTCATTACACAACGTACAACACGATGGGGGATAATAGTCCAGGATTCTTGTTGGTATCAATCCCGAAGGGGATCAAATTCAGAAGTCTCATCTCCCACAAGGGATAATAGCTATCAGTTTCCCCATACAGAGACTCGCCACCCCTTTTTTCCACTGACTCTGAGTTCTCAGCTCTCTCCCTTTGGGCTTCTCTCGCCGTGGCGGCTTCTCTCGCGCAACGCTGACACGATCGCCGCTTGAAACAGAGACGTCGATAACGTGAAATTTTCGAGTCTCCCGGTGGGTAAGTCTGCAAAATATACGTTTGAGAGATTAAAGGTGCTTCCTTTACGAATGACGCCTATCCTCTCGCGATCCGCATCTCGTTTCTTCGTCTTCATTCTCCGTTTCTCCCGTGGAAAGGAGTCCCTCTCGTAAGCTCGTCGGCGAGCGGGTGTTCACGAGGCAGCGGCCTCCTGGCGCGGCTTCTTTGATGGCATCGCGCGCGCCGCGCGTTCTCTCAAATCGTATACCGGGGCATTATTCCGTGGTACGAGTATATGAACCAAAAGCTGGAGGGAGGGATACACCGGGAGCCCACGGTCTTGGTACGCACATTGCGATTAGTATTAAATTCAGACATTGTAAAAGGGCCCTATTCCGTATCAGATGTGTTCCCGTGAAGCCTCCAGACCAGTTATTAGCCCTCTGACAAGCCCCATAATCCCCCGTACTCTCTCTCATAATACAAACTGAAAATATAATGGCTATTAGCGCGCGGTACCTTTTCAAAGCACAACGAAAAATACATGCCTATAGCAGAGATCAGTTTGGGAATCGATATAGGTTTACACGGTCGAAGCCTTTTAAAAAATCGTGAGCATTTATAATTCGTTCCCATATACGAGAACGTGAAAGTAAGAGCGAACTTGCAATTTCCGCGATGTGCTCGCGAATGAATTATGAAATTTCTGGCGCCTCTATTTTAATCCCAATACGCTGTGAGAGTACCGAGCGTTGCACAATGTTCAGACGCAAAAACGAATAATACGAGGCGCCGCAACGCGAATATTTCCACCTTTCCGCACCCATTGTTCCGGGGTCTTCTCTACCCGAGTCTGAGAAGGGCGCACGCGGATGGGCTACGTAACAAAATAATATTGCGCAACGCATATTTCGATTCGTTAGACCGCGAAGACTTGAGATGTATTAAATATAACACGACGCTGTACCGAATTGTTTTGCAGGATTAACCGCTATGTAACATCTGTTTCATTCAATGACGTTCATCCCCCATCCGTTCCCTCTCCGATAATAATACTCGTTCTCGTGTAAACGATTGAAATTCTGAGAGCTCTGAATGATTTTCGAAGTGAATAACGTAGTAGTTGTGTGTTTCGGGTTGAAAACTACAATTACTGCATTTCCAATTGCGAGAACAGATTCGTAGCTTTGCCGTGTAGGACAATATACATCGTGATCGTATACCGTGACTCAGCGGGGGTGTATATTAAACGCTTATGCAGAGAAGCATTTACGCGATGTATAGAGGCGCGCAGGCAGATAAAGCTCGAGCAGGAAAGCTACAGGCGGCGTTGTAGCGTTGGTACATGGGACACGAAGGCGAATTCGCGGCTCGGAGGCCAAGGGGTTGGGCAACCGTTGGTCGTCATGACGACCAGCTACCCCCCAGGATCCTCGGAGCCCGTATCGCCGGGGTTGGCTGAAAGGGTGGCCCAGAGCAGCTGGACCGGGTAAGGTTGGCCCCAATGAATGTCACACGAAGGGGACACAAGGACGGGCATTCCTACCCTACCACCACCACCCCCCCCGTTCAGCGGTGCAAGCTTCTCTCTCTCTGCTTTTCAGTCGCCCAAGATGGCCGACTCGACACCACCATGTCAATAACACCCTCTCCGAGGATCACGCACATACCTCCAAGCATCGTCCCATACCTCCTCGTTCTCCACTTTCCTGTGCACAGCAAGCTCGTTCCTCATCCCTCCGGCACTCAGACACGCTCTTTCCATCTTCTCCGTATACAGAGAGAGAGAGAAAGAGAGTTTTCTGCGAAGAGAAGAGCGAAGCGGGGGGTGGAAACGAGCACTGGCGGGCAAGTGTGTTCGTTCCTCTTCATCCTCCGCGGTGTAGGGTACTGTCGCTTCACAATTTTGCTCCTTTCCTCGACGCGCGTAATTAACGTCGTGCTCGAGGGCGAAACCAAGAGAGAAAGACAAAGAGTGAGAGCGGGATAGCGATGAGAAACGACTGGGAAGAGATGACGCATTTCTGGTACGAAAGGAAGAGACAGGGACATTCAACGGGGGAGGGACGGGGGTGGTTGGCTTTACCTATCTACGTATTCAAAGGGTCGTCTCTACTCTTGCTCTCGTTCGCCTCTATACTCGCGCCGGGTCACGCTTCAATGGTATAGGTACTCCGATGGCGGACGCAGGAACCGTCAGCCTCGCGTAATATCCTCGAGTGTCTTCGTAAACTTCGTTAGACCGCTTTTAGCTGACGGTTTTCCGGTGCTCGCTTCCTTGCTTTACTGGGCTGTATTTACTACCTGTGCCTGTATACTAGTTATATTGCCGGTGGTCCTGTCGAGTTACCTCCGGGTGTCGAGCATTCGGAGTTTCGCTTCAATAGCCGCGGTCTATTTACAATCCGCGGCGATAAACGGCACTCGGTAAAGTTGAAAAAATAAAAATAAAAATTCATGCTATTCGACGAATAACAAGATAAAATCATCGCTGGAACGAGCGAATGTAGCGATAGTGAACGCCAGCCGAGAGCTTTCACATAGACTATACCAGTTGCTTCCGGTGCACTCGGAGAGAGAGCTCCCTTCTATTTAATTATCGGTCGGGACTGGGCTCCGGTTATGCGAGAGTATCTCGGGCTTCCGGAGGCAGAAGCTTTCTGATTGACATTAAGGGCCGCGGTCATTCAATTTGCGTTTCGAGACCCTTCGTAAATACGGACCTTTGCTTCTGTAACTTATCTATATCGTACGGACATATCTCGCCATAAATATAAACAAAATACACTTGTCTTACAATACGCGAGAATCAGAATCGTTAATTATTCGCCAAATTATCAAGATTCTAGTCGCGAAGTATAAGAGACCGTCTGACTCTTTGCCAGAAATAGGGGATGAGAAATATTCTATTCGATTAAATTTCTATCGATTGCTCTTGAAGAACAAAGAACCGAGTCTTCCCCTACCACGCATTGTACCGACGACAACCTTTGTACCGTTATCGCTTTTAGAACGCGAATTTCATCAAAGACCCGCTTGGTGCTCTCGAAGAATTTATTAATTGGCTTTCATCGAGTTTCCACGGCGACACCCCAATCATTTTCCATAGAGGATTGTCTCCGTAGGGTTAACAAGCATGAGATTTATTTCTAATCGTTAAAAAGCATCGAGAAAAAAAAATTAATAAAAAAAAAAGAACGACGAAAATGTATCAACTGACTCTTAGATGGCCATCGCGGAAGTTGGCGCGGTAGCAGAGTGTAACAGCAAGGGGCGTTCACACTTGAACGCCGGAGACTCTCAAGGGTGCGATAACTTTCGCGACGGACTGTATTCCGAGGGGGATGAGACCTCTGTCGGGGTTTTCTCCCCTCGGGTGTTCGGGTGTGTTTCGTTGCCTGGCAACGACACCCTCGAAGTCCGGACGTTGATTGGTCCCGTCCTCTTTCCTATCTTAGTCGAACCTCTCCTCTGTACAATTTTACCGTCTCTCTCGTTCTCGTTCACTTTGCGAAATCCGCTTCTTTCTCTCCATCCCGCGGCCTCTCACCCTTCCACCAATCAACCACCCTCTTCATCGTAAGCCCTTTCATTCTATCTTTCTCTCGACGTATGCGTACAACACGCGACCGCTATATTCGTCGAGTACTCTGTTCTCCAGCAATATAATCTCCCCATGAATCGAGTCACCCTTGCGTTAGTCACGCAGGCCACACGTGTTCATCGACTGCACAAAATCGTTCGTTTCCTCCCACCGACCTCGAGTATTAATCTGACACTGATAAGAGAACAAACGATGCGTTTCAACATCACATTGAATTAAAAAAAAAAAAAAAAAATCTCTCAATCTCTTCATAAGTTTGGTCTTGAAGTACGTTCTTTACTGCCCGCTTGCAATCGAAATCCCATTGAGGACATACGTAAGAAGAAAAAGGGTCGTCCCGGAGACACGCGTCATTGACGATCCATTCGGGTATATCTGACTGAGTAAGTTGTCGGCTAAACGGTTAAAGATTCTAACGACGCTCTCTCCAAATCCCTTAAATCCCTTCAAAAAAGATTCTCATCGTAGCGGTTTCCTTTTTCCAAGGATTAAGTACCTTTGCAATCCCATTGATGTCACCCTACGTGGTTTTTGTCACTAAGCTACATCGGGATGGTGTATATATATATCCCTTTTTCGTTGACGCGTGTTTTGACATCGATACCACTCAAGGAAATACACAAAACACGCGTTGGTACAACTTTTGAATTCGTTGTTTTAGAAAAAATCGGTATAGAATTGGAGAAAAGAGAACGCGAGTATCAAGCAGCGAAGATCAATGTCTTGATTAAGGGGGAGAAAGTCAATGATGGGAAGCTGGACAACGAAGACCTCGTAGAATTCGACGATGAAGATTGGGCGGATGATGCGTTCTTGAATCATGAACCGGCGTACGTATGAATTGCGTCGCCATTACGGAAAAAGCTTAAATGTTGAAAAATTGTAATCATATATTAATAATGTCGTAGACCCGTTCTGGCGGTACCGAAGGTCTTTTATTGCTCACGAACGCACAAGCAACTCGATCAAGTTGTAAGCGAACTACGTAAAACCGCTTACGGCCAAACAAGGTACGATTCAAATCGTTGATTGTATATTCTACGAAGAAAATAGTACATTATGCTACAAGGGAGGAAAGTGCGTGTTTTTCGCCGAGTGTGAAGTTTGCTGCCCGAGCGAAGTGAGGGCTGAAATCACACGAGACGAAAAAGCACTCCCTCTCGAGTAACATATTATACTTTTTTTCCGGATACGTTAAAAAATTACCATATTTTTATGCCTGCAGCGTTAGTAGAAAAACGTGATATGTTTCTCATTTTTTCCGGTCGGAGTTCTTTTCTTCCCGTGAAAATCACTTTTTTGCACGCAAATTTACTTTTTTGCACGCAAATTTACTTTTTTGCACGAAAATTTACTTTTTTGCACGCAAATTTACATTTTTGCACGCAAATTTACTTTTTTGCCCGCAAAATTGACTTTTTCGCTCACAAATTTATTTTCAATCGTTATTTTTTCCCCTCTGGTAAAAAATTGCCAACTTTCTACCCGCGTTGCATGGAATATGGTAATTTTAGCGTAGTCGGCGAAAAAATTAATTTTACGTCACTGCGGTATGGAAAGTAAGGTTTTCCGCACGTTTCACGCGCGGAAAACACCCTTTCCACACCTTGAGAAGTAAAATCGTATACGATACTCGGCGGAAAAACGCTTTCTCAGCTCTTGTGATTGCAGCACTCGTGAGAAAAAGTTTTTTCACCCTCGTGTCGTAATATACTATTCTAATGGGCATTTAAATGTTTCAGGATGACGGTACTCAGTAGTAGAGAGTTTACGTGTATACAGGACTCAAATATGAATAAAACGAAGCTTTGCAACGAACTTCTGGATCCGTCGAAGGTACGTAGATACCATTTCAGCGTTGTATTCAACTGGAAATGTTTCTTTGTCTCTGATCAGTTACATGATTTATTTATATAGAAAATGGGCTGCCGATACTATACGGAAGACAATAAGACTGCGCTTACCTCGTTCCACGGACTCAAAAAATTCGGTGTCAAAAGTCCATGGGACATCGAAGATTTGGTAAGAGCAGGAAAAGCGGCGAACGCCTGTCCTTATTTTGCAGCGAGAGGTCTCATGGCGGAAGCAGATTTAATACTTTGCCCTTACAATTACATTATCGACGAGACTATTCGCGAGAGCGTAAGTAATTTTTCCCATTTTTTCCGTTTCTTTCAAAAGCATAGCGAACGCAAACGAAAATAAATGTAAAGATTAAATTCTATTGTTAAATTGCGATGTTTTCCAGATGCAAATCGATGTTACGGGGAGTGTAATTATACTGGACGAAGCGCACAATATTGAAGATGTTTGTCGTGAAGCTGGTAGCGTATCGACATCGATAAGTCAACTCGAGACGATAATTGCCAACTGTACCGGTATCGTTAAGGAGACCGCGAAGAAACATCATTACGAAATTTCCTACGCTGGGAAAATACGAAAGTATTGCGAGGATCTCTCCAGATTCATTCTTCAAGCGGAATTAAAACAGGAAGTGAGTAATGTGAAATACATTATTCAGTATTTGCAGTTTTCGCTTCACTAAACACTTTTTATTTGCCGTGTAGAGCTACGAAACTTACAGTATCAGTCGGTGGACGGGTCCCGAGTTCGTAGCCGCTCTTCAGAAATATGTTTCAGTGACTTCGCAGGCTTCGGATGCGTTTATTAATGCCGTTCGCGAAGCAACTGTAGCAAAAATCACGGAAAAAGAGGTCCTGCGTATGAATTTAAATAATCCTAAACCTGCGCTCGATGGTGACAACGTGCGATATCTCGAAAAAATAGCGTGGGCTTTAAAAATGATTACATCCGAAAAGTTTGCGAACGATTACAGAATGTTTATTAAACAGTCTTCTTTCAACGTAAGTGCAAACATAACAAATTCCAATTAAACTAACTGACGATAATTCAAAAGAATCAAATGTGTGTTTTATTTTCAGTCGAACGTTGAAATTTCTCTCGAATTCATGTGCATGAATCCCGCCGTGATATTCGCTCCTCTCTGCAAACGAACGAGAAGCGTTATCTTGGCGTCCGGCACTCTCGCGCCGATGAGCTCTTATCAGGGCGAACTTGGGGTACAGTTTCCTTACGTAGTACAGGCGGAGCATGTAACACCGCGAGAACAAGTGCTCATCAAGTGCATCGAATCAAATAGCGTGGGTAATCCCCTTAAGGCAACTTTTCAGACAACGAATACGTCCGAATTTCAGGTACAAGAAATCTACAGAGACTTCTGAACAATCGCTTTCATCGTCGTGTATTAACGATTATCAATCGAATTTCAGGACGACATAGGAAAATTAGTGTTGACCGCGTGTCGTGCTATTCCTCACGGAATCCTCGTTTTCCTCTCGTCGTACAACGTTATGGAAAAGTTGTGCAACAGATGGCAAAGTAACGACATGTGGAATCAAATGAGTAAAATGAAAGAAATCTTTCAAGAAACTCGCGGTAGCGGCGATATAACGTCGATGATGGATAGCTACCGCGAAGCTATTCGAAGTACTGCGGAAAAACCCGCCGGCGGGGTGACCGGTGCTTTACTTTTTGCCGTTTACCGTGGAAAAGTTGCCGAAGGCATTGATTTCAGTGACAACGAAGCCCGATGCGTTTTAACGGTACGCGGAAGTACAACAGATGTTTAACAACTTCTACTGACGAAATTTATATAAAGGAAACTAAATAATATCCCAATTGGTAGATCGGTATACCGTACGCGGTACGACACAGTCCAGCGACAGACTTGAAATGCCGATACAACGATTTGAATCGCAACAAAGGTTTGTTAGGCGGAAGCGAGTGGTACACAGTCAATGCGTTCAAAGGACTGAATCAAGCACTCGGTAGAGCCATAAGACATCAAAACGACTGGGCTGCGATTCTTATGGTCGACGCACGGTATATATATACACATTTTAATTTTTGCTAAAATTCATTTGCCTCTCTGTTAAATTAATTAAATCGTTTATATCAGAATCCTGGAACCTCGACATACGAATCTTTTACCCAAATGGGTGAAATCTATGGTGAGTCGAAAGATTGCAGCATTTTTTTTTAATAGTTCAACGGTTTCATGATTTATCTATTTTCAGTGGATCACGGAAACGGAAAGAGACTCGGATTTACGATCCCTTCTAAACAGATTTGTCGCGCGGCAGATCCGTCGAGTCGCTTCGACCGCAAATAAGAATCCTATGAAAAGGGAATGTGATACGCTTTATAATGGTTCTCCTTGCAAACGATAAGGTTTTTTTTTCTTTTTATACAAAAATTATGATACAATGTTTTTTTACATATCGTTTGTGTCGCGTTTTTCGATGAACCGCAATTGTTTTTTCTTCATCCTCTTTATCTTCGCTGTGTTCCTTATCTGTAAAAATCGAATAGAACTTATTAAATACAAGTTTTGCCATAATTGACCGACAATAAACTTACCACTTGTACAACTTCACTCTTTTTTCTGTTTTCCTCCGCACGCTTGAGATTATCGATACGACGTTGTCGCTTGGCTTCCTTCGCCTCCTTTTGCTGAGCGATTATTGCACGCGATTGCTCTTTGACTCGTTTCAAGTCTTCACGCAACTTTTGTTTCTTCTCGAAAGAAAGACGAATACCGCGTGTTTTTACGATTGACGAAAATCTGCGACAAGTAATTAAAAAATGATTCGTTCCGAGTACAATACGAAAATTTGATGTTTTACAAAATACCTTTGCTTTGGTTCCTTCCAAACTCTGCCGGATTTTGGTTTGCCAATCGGCGCTTGTTTTTCTGCAAAACGTTTTTTCTTCAGGGGTTCCGCGTTCTGAGACGTTTTCTCAGCCAACAATTCTTCCATCGACGTAACTTTAACTCGATCATCGTCAGTCATAATGAAAAAATAAATAAGTGAAAATAAAACAAAATACAATCACTATTTTAAATGTTTTCCGTCTCGCTTGATGCTAAAAGGTTATGTTATTGATCCAACGCACGTGGGGTTTACGTTGTCGTCAATGTCGAGCAATGCAGCCAACGCAGTAACGTCAAATAATCATAAATCTCTTCGACGTGATTAGCCGATTTTGCGTGGTTAAAAAGTCCCTCCGTCGCGTTTATTGGACGCGAGATTGCCGTAGCGGCGGGCAACATGTCCGCTTCCGGCGCAAGGTTGTTGCGCACAAGATATACAACGCTGTCAATCTTTCCCGTCCCGTGCTTCTTTGCACGTGCACGTTGCGACCCTTGTTTTGGTCGCTATTTTTCATTCTTTTGTTAACAAAACCGTGAATAAACCCGAAACAACATGTCGATGTACAACTTCAAAAAAATCGCCGTCGTGCCGACAGCAAAGGTAAATATTACAATTCATTTTATCGCAACATTGCATCCCGGTGTGCAATGTTTTTAGGTTAACGTGATATTGACACTATCGGGGGCTCGTTGCACTTTCAATTCGTTATATCGTTCGATATTTAAATCGTAATGTATTTCTCTCGTTTCTCAGGACTTCATCGACATAATCTTGTCGAAAACTCAGCGCAAGACGCCAACCGTCATTCACAAGAATTACAAGATATCAAGGATTCGCGCATTTTACACCCGCAAAGTAAAATTCTCGCAGCAAAGCTTTCACGATCGTTTGTCTCAGATCATTCAGGAATTTCCAAAGCTTGACGATGTTCATCCTTTCTACGCCGATTTGATGAACGTTCTGTATGACAAGGATCATTTCAAATTGGCGCTTGGACAGATAAACACAGCTAGACATCTGATCGACAAGTAAGAACTTCTGACTCACAACTGTATATTTCAAATTTTGACGATTTATTTGTGCTTTCAATTGTTTACATTTTGACTTATTTATTCATTTATTTATTTACATATTCATTTATTCATTTATTTGTTTATTTAATTATTAACAAGAAATATTTGAATTTAAATTTATTCAAATTCATTTAAATTCTTTTGAATTAAAAATGATATATTATTTATTTGTTTACTTATTTGCATATTTGTTTATATACTCGTTTATTTATTTACATATTTGATTATTCCAGCGATTATTTATTTATTCATTTATTTATGCATTCATCATTTACTTATTTAACTATCAATAAGAAATATCCTGTTACTCATTTAGATATTAATACATTGCATCGAGTTGTTTTTCTAAACAAATTACTTACATTTTTTCAGTGTTGCTAAGGATTATGTCCGTCTCCTCAAATACGGAGACTCCCTGTACCGTTGCAAGCAGTTAAAAAAAGCGGCTCTCGGTCGAATGGCCACCATCATGAAGAGACAAGCAGCGAATTTAACTTACTTGGAACAAGTCAGACAGCACTTGGCGCGATTGCCAAGCATTGATCCCTATACCCGTACGATAATAATTTGCGGTTTTCCAAACGTTGGAAAAAGCAGTTTTATAAACAAAGTAAGAAAAAACAAATCATACCGATACGATAATAATTCAGTGGCAAAATCTTAAATTCTCGTTTTCCCGATGATGTATTCAACGGAACATTAATTTCCAGATCACCCGAGCAGACGTTGAGGTACAGCCGTACGCTTTCACGACAAAATCTCTATACGTCGGACACACCGATTACAAGTATCTGCGATGGCAGGTAGTCGATACTCCCGGAATTCTCGATCATTCGCTCGAGGATCGTAACGTCATAGAAATGCAAGCGGTAACGGCATTGGCGCATTTGCGCGCAGCGGTTCTTTATTTTTGCGATATTTCCGAGCAGTGCGGACACTCGTTGGAGGAACAAGTAAGTTCCCTTGAACTGTATTACTGTATTTGTTTATTCCGCACCGAATCTACGATTTATCAACATTTTTTCGCTCGCAGGTAAAACTATTCGAGTCTATTAAGCCATTGTTCACCAACAAACCGTTGATGGTAGTGGTAAATAAAGTGGACGTTCTGCGTCTTGACGAGTTATCGCCGGAGAAACGTGAGGTTCTGAAAGATTTGGAAGCCGACGAGAACGTGCCGGTGATGGAGATGAGTACCGTAAACGACATCGGCGTTATGGAGGTAAAGACCGAAGCCTGCGAACGCCTTCTATCCTTCCGCGTCGATCAGAAGATTCGAACGAAAAAGGTCGACGGTCTGTTGAATCGTCTCCACGTCGCTATGCCGGCACCTAGGGACACGAAAGTTCGCGCGCCATGCATACCTGAGAGTGTAATGCTTAAGAAACAAGCGGCCGCCGCTAAAGCCGAACGCAAGAGGAAACTCGAGCGCGAAATCGAAGAAGAAATGGGCGACGATTACGTTCTCGATCTCAAGAAAAATTACGACATCGAAGGCGATCAGAAGTTCGATATTATACCGGAAATGTGGGAGGGACACAACGTCGCTGATTACATCGATCTCGATATATTCGAGAAACTCAATGAACTCGAAAGAGAAGAAGAATTGCGAACGGAGGCCGGTGTATACGATTACAAGGTACCGGAATTGAGCGAAACGATGAAAGAGATCGAAAATCTTGCAAAACAGATTCGCGAAAAGAAGATGATACTGAAGGACGAAGCGCGCATCAACAAGGCGTCGACGAAGCCCGTTATGCCGCGAACAGCCGGCGCTAAAACACGCGGCAGATCGGTTAACCGTTTGAAAGAACAGATGGAGGATCTCGGAATCGATATGGAAGATACGGACAACGTGAGCATTTTTTTTTGTCGACTAAATCTATAGTTATAAAAAGGTAAATTTATTACTTTTTCATATATTTTTATACATTGCTTTAGGCTCACTTCACCAAGACTCGCGGAAGATCCCGATCGGCTTCGGAACCCGCGAGGAAGAGACAACGATTGCAATCGATGTCGACGTCGAGAGCTCGCAGCAGTTCGAGACCGGCGCGCGATGAAATGGGAATCAAGGATGTTGTAGTAAGTAGAGAAATAACGGATTATCGAATAAATCGAATACGATAAATCGCGATTTTTTTTTTTTTAACGCATTTCGATTTTTTTTCCGCAGATGAAAACGAAATTGAAAAACATCGCGCACAGGGCAATCAGTAAGAAGGTCGGCAAGAAGGGTCTCAAGGGAGAGGCTGATCGTTTCATCGGTACGAAAATGCCGCGACATCTGTTCTCCGGAAAGCGCGGTACTGGCAAAACTGATAGGAGATAAGCACAATTGTTTATACCACGTGTTAAAAAAATGTCAACGAAAGAATAAAGAGTTATCGCATTTAAATTTGTGTATAAAGATACGAATGAAGAAATAGTAGGCGTTGTAATCAAACCTTCGCGCCTGGGTAGCCATGTTATAGTCGAGAGAGCGCGCGCGCATAAATTAACTTTGGTGAGCTATCGCCGGGGTGTGGGGAGGGGGTGAAGGAGCCCGAGATCTTTTCCAAAAGCGTGTAGCGACTGTCACTGAGAAAAAAAAAACATAAGTACGCCGGTGATGTTTCTCAAGTTCCATTGATTGTTCCATAAGTCGAAGAAAATTTAAAACCCCGTAGTCGTCTGACGAATGTACGTTGGACGAGAAAATTGCACAGTTATAGTGTTCGTCGTGTTTGCTAGGTGATTTATAAACGTTGTCGGTGAATCGGCGAAGAAGAATTTGAGATCTCATTGGACAGGTGGGTCGTCGAAGCTTTGCCGAAAATTAAATTTTTGCGAACCGGGTAAAATAGCAGGGGGTTGAGCAGAGAGCCCGTGTCGGTGCGTCCTCGCGCGCGGTAGGGTGCGCATTGCCAAATAAGGTGTTTCACAAGGGTTTCCGGTTTTCCGTGTCGCAGCAGCGCCTCCTTACGGTAGTTCGTTGTATCAACATCACGCAGCTTTGTAAGTCGACGATTGCGTGCGTTAAAAATTATAAATCGGCCGTGCGCCGCGGACTTGTAGTTGCCAAAAATACGAGATGCAAGAAACATGCAAAATTGCAATGGAATCTGAAACTTTGTGAGACCGCGTGTTTAACCGTGCTTTATGGATATATTTATATACGTCTAGACCTATACAGTCGGTGTATTAATAAGTACCAAAACTCTCGAATAATTAAACTACTCGTTTCTGCTTCTCTCAGTATTAGGTAAGTTTATACGAAAAAAAAACTCAAGAATCTACAATTATTGTAGACGAATAATTTGGATTAACGGCTCTGAGTTTCCAGTACTAATAATACCGTGTAGATAATGAATTAATTGTAAGTGTAGCACATGGATATACGTATACTGTAGACGAACGAATGCTTTTCCTTGTCTCATCTGATTGTGTTTGTATTATGTTGTCAAATCTAAATGAATGGGTTTATAAAGATCCGGTCGGTCTACCGGCTTGTTTGAGATAGTATGTCCGCGTTGCGTCGTACAATAAAATGCTACAATTCACGAAAATTAGATATTTTCGTCGAAACTCGAATAGTTAGTTTACTAACAGCTTGTGAAAGAGCCGAATATATTTCTCAAACCGCACGTACTCGAGTACGCGTTGAAATTAATTAAATAATAATAATACATCGGTTAAATCGTGAGATTCGTCGATACGATATATAAGCCATCTCAGTGAGCTAAAACCGTTTCCGTCTCATTTAGTCCGGAGCGCTTACCTTTTTAGGGAGTTTTTTGTGAAACGTTTATGAGGACATTCACGCATAAGAAAAGCCGACCCGATTCCTCTACTGCGACGACTACCCCGCTCTATTCCATTTCGAAGACGACTCAGACGATCGCGCCCAACAATTGGCAACGCCGTGTAGAGCACATTCGCGCTTACTCCACGCTTCGTTCTCTCCACTATTACGGACCCATTGGAATCTCGGTGATTCGAAAATATTCTGATTTTAGTCCGTGTCCGTTTCGGCTTCGAGGGTGGGGAAATCTATTTATAAAATTTCGGGGGATGATCCACGCGACGCCCACGCCCGAAGTGGCCACGTAACGATAATTTATTGAAATAATAATGATAATAGCTTAGCCGGCGTAGACGTTATTGCGGCGAGAATATTTTAGGTTAAGCCTCGTTTGGTTTAATCGTTGCGTTTTTTTTTTGTTTGTTTGTTTCTCTCTTCATTGTTTGCAACGTAGGTGCAGGTGCAGTTATGTCTTTTCGTGTGGTGCGCAGCAGCAAGTTCCGCCACGTGTACGGAACTGCTCTGAAACGAGAGCAATGCTACGATAACATAAGAGTCTCAAAATCTTCGTGGGACTCGACTTTCTGCGCTGTTAATCCAAAGTTTCTTGCTATTATCGTCGAATCAGCGGGAGGCGGTGCCTTCATTGTTTTACCCCATAATAAGGTAAGTTTTTCAATCATCAACGTTAATCCTTTTTTATCTTCATTCTTTTTAAATATGTTTTTTCGTTCCAACTATGGAATCAAAGCCAAAACTATTCGAGTTGCGCGATGTTTTTTTTTTTTTCGTTTCTCTCAATTATGCACGCTATCGACTGTCGGATGAATCGTTTGGCCTTCATGGTACATAACCGTAATTTTAATGCGCCGACTGCCACATTCCTCTCTATGCTCCCGTACATACTCGTGACGATGAATCATTTTTCGCGGTGTGCATACCGGATATATGAAACGATAAAGAACTCGTACGAACGTATAATAAAAAGAAATTCCACGCGTGCGATAGACGCGATATCTGCCCTGTTATCGCTCGATACAAACTTTTTACTGATAACACTCGGTTTTGTGTCCTGCATCTTTATCTATCCCTTATTTTTTTTATTTAATTATCACAGCAATGCTTTTCCAATTTATACAATAAAATCAACAACATTTTATTATTGTTGTTGATTTACACAGGTGGGCAGAATATCCGCCGATCATCCGCTAGTAGGCGGACACAAAGGTCCCGTATTGGACATTGCATGGTGCCCCCACAATGACAACGTTATCGCCTCAGGTTCTGAGGATTGCGTCGTCAAAGTATGGCAAATACCCGACGGCGGAATTTCAAGAACTCTCACAGAACCTGTCGTCGATCTTCAGCTTCATCAGAGGAGAGTCGGTTTGGTACTTTGGCATCCGACCGCCTTAAATGTTTTGCTCACCGCCGGCTCCGATAATCTTGTGATTATCTGGAACGTCGGCACTGGAGAGGCGTTGGTTCGTTTGAATTGTCATCCCGACGTTGTCTATTCCGCGTGTTGGAATTGGGATGGTTCCAGATTAGTCACCACATGCAAAGACAAAAAAATTCGAATTTTGGATCCGCGATCCGGCGAAGTGCTGGAGGAAGCTGTGGCGCACGAAGGAAGCAAAGCGACGCGCGCAATTTTCTTGAGGTATACTAATAAAAAGTTTTTCACTGCATATTTTTTAATTATATTAATTTTCATTTGAAAAAAAAAAAAAAAAAAAAAAAATTTGTCTATTTTTGTAAATGTAAACACGAAATAATAATAATATTAATAGAAATATTTATTTTTTTAAAAATTCATTTTTTGTACAATTTTTAGTAGAATTGTTGCTATTTATATAGTCGATTGTTTACCGATTCTCGGAGTATAATAATACGATATTTACAGAGGCGGCCTGATATTTACAACGGGGTTCAGCAAAATGTCGGAAAGGCAATATTCGTTAAGAGCTCCCGATATGTTGGGAGAGCCAATCGTAATGGTGGAATTGGACACGAGCAACGGAGTTATGTTTCCGCTGTATGATCCCGACACTAGTATGGTATATTTGTGCGGTAAAGGTGACTCGGTGATACGTTACTTCGAAATAACGCCCGAGCCGCCGTTCGTTCATTACATCAACACTTTCCAAACGCCGGATCCTCAGAGAGGAATCGGTATGATGCCAAAACGTGGCTGTGACGTAAATAGCTGTGAAATCAGCCGATTTTATCGTTTGAATAATTCGGGATTCTGTCAAGTTATATCGATGACCGTTCCAAGAAAGGTATAAATTTCATTGACTAAAATTATCTGTAATTATCGTTTGAAATATAAGCGGAATTAAGAATAACACCACACGATCATTCGACTTTCATTGCAGTCGGAACTTTTCCAAGAGGACTTGTATCCGGATACTCCGGGAGATACTGCGGCTATCTCCGCAGAAGAGTGGGAATCCGGTACCGATGCCGAGCCGCTCTTGATATCGTTGAGGGATGGCTATCAACCGACGGCATCGAAAAATGAGCTCAAGCTTCATAAAAAAGCTAATGTTCTTGGCAAAGGTGGCAAAGTCGGTGCCGGCGGACAAGGGGTCGCGCAACCTGCTGCAATTTCCGTAAGTTCTACGATGAAATTTTTTATCGTTGCGGAAACACCATGAATATCAATTACAACGCATGTATATCACTTTATAGGAGGACATTATAAAGGAATTTGCCGAAGAGATAAGAAAACTGAAAGCGGTGATCGTTAAGCACGAAGGTAGAATTCGTGTACTAGAATCGGCGGTCGCCCTTCAAATGAAAGAAGAGGAGAGAAACGAGAAGCAAGCATCTCCAAATCCTGACAAAGAGTTTCTAGCTTCCGACGAAGTCTGATCTTATTATTCAGAAAATCGTTATTTTTGTAAACGATATGATGAGAAATTCGAGTCCATGCAACGAAACGAAACTATTATATTTTGATATGATAACTTGTGTAAATATTAGTTACTAGCAAAAAAAAAAAAAAAGTTGCCCGCGTTTTTTTTTTTTTTTCTTTTTTTTTCTTTCGATCATTTTTTTGCTATGATGATCTTTATTATTTATTGTACATCGAATCGCATCGCCGTATCCTTCATAATTTTTACCGTCTTCACATTTTTCATCGTAATACATTCTAATCGTGCCGTCGCGCATAATCGACGTTTATCATATTAACATACCTGCTAGGTATAACGTTATTATTTTGAGACTAATGCATATTTGTACTTTACAAAAAAAGAAAAACAACAAAAAACAAACAAAAAAAAACAAATAACTCTTCATAACATGCGAGTGCCTCATTTGTATAGACAATATTCAGATGTAAAGTAACAAACAATAAGAGATGAATCTATTTGAGTATAAGACTTGTGTATTCATTTTTACGCCAAAAAAAAAATAATTGATTTGAAGTACAAACGTTATTTACGCAATTTTATTCTTTATTTGTTTCGATATATTGCATTAGAAGTTTAGACCATCAAAATTCATCGATCGAAACACGCGATTGATGGACCGAGAAGAATACGCGTACCGCATCGCAAATTGTTTTTTTTTTTTTTTCGTATTAAAAAAATATTAATAACCACAAGCGAAACGTGAAATTTCTATATTACAAATTGACAATGATTTACATTTCTTTCTTTATATAGTCTATAGGGAACTTTACGATTCTCGGGAATTGCTGTACGTCTTCCACGGGTATGTGATCGAGACGCACGGGAACGGGTCGCAACTGCTGTATTTGATTGGTAACATTAGCCATAATATCCTCCGGTACTTCGTCGTTTGTATATATATGCAAACGTTGCATCGTGTGTCGGCGTTGAAGATTTCCAGCCATAGATTTGTAAACTGCTTTCCAAATGATCTGAGAAACAAAGAAAGAAAATTCTAAGTACCACTGTACTTAATGCAAACGTCGAATTAAAAAAGGATCTGCATTTTCAATACCTTGGTAGCATCTTTCTTGTGCAATTCCCAAGCGAGAGTCCACGTCGCTCCGCCGGCGTACCCAGTATGATGGAAGTAAACTCTTTTCGCCCATTCGTCGCCCCTTAGTGCGATGTCTTTGCTGTTTATCAAGACTACGTGATCACCGCAGTCAGCTGTGAATAAAAATGAGTTTAGTATCTGCAATGGACCGGCCGTTGATTTTCGTAATTATGAAATTCTTACCCATCGGATGATATATGGGTTTGTGTTTCCCCATTAAATAGCGACTAATGACTGGCGCACTCTTGAAGGGATCTTGCCATTTGGCGTCAAAAATGTGCCATACGCGCGCGAATGTTCCCCATTGCTGCGAATTATAATTGTACAAAAGATGAGCGTTTTCATCGTCCAGCTACTGGCTTTTTGTAGGTTACGCGATTTAACGCATAAACTTTTATCGGATAATGTTTTAACGTTATCGAAGAAAACTTTATCGACGAACCTGAGTTTTTCGAAGAGCCGACATGTGAAATCACGTTGTGTGTCGTTCGATGTAACGATGATTTATCTTATATTTTCGATGAGTTTATACACCATTCGGGGCAATATCAACATCTATTAGCATGAAAAAAAAATCGACAGTGACCTAACCAAACTTTCGGCAAATGCGCCGGGGAGCAGGGCTACCGCGGAGCATAATTATCTCGAGTTTCTACAAGTTGGTCAGCCTGCAGTGCTCGCAAGTGTAATTTCTTGCGATCGAGCGATATTCAGTTCGTACCGTGTGCACATGTGTTTGATGTTGTTGTTTTCGTTAATCCCAATTTTTGCGATTTGATCATCGAATCGTAGAAAAAGGATTGCGAAGGCGGAAGTAGGCGCGTTAAATAATGTGTTCAAGGCAGAGTTGCAAAATACCATTTTATTTGGAAATCTTTTTTTTTCCTCGGTATAGTTATGTTAAAGAGAGGATACGCATTTAGCCGGGTTTCGCGCTCGTCGATATGCACATGAACGTGAGAGGTCACGGATGGAAACCGATGTGAGTTGGAAAAGTTTCAATATAATATATAGGTATATAAATACAAAGTATATAACTTTCGAACAAAGAGTAAGGGGAGATGGCGAAACGCGCGGCTCGAATACATATATATTTATGTGTAGTACAATAAAGTTCGATTGTCCCTCTCGCGTTTTTTTTTATATACGATATAAATGTTTACAACAGAAACGAGGTATGCAACAATGTGCGACAAAATTATTTCGGTTTTATTTTATTTCGTCGTACGCTAAACTATACATGTAGAACGTAATAATCCAGGAACCAAAAGAATACGGCTTTATCGGCTACAAGTCGCATCAGTCAAAGTAGTATCGTACATGTATAGTATATATATGTATATTATAAACGAGAGAAAACGAACGATCAGAGCGATTAATGCGGGCGCGCATTAGTCGGCGAGTAGCGAGCCTTAAAACTTTAATAAATATTTATAAATACGTACGCGCCGTTTAGATACAGATAATAATGCGGCCCGTAGCGCAACGTGAGAATCATAGTACCTAAGTAACATTACTTTTTTGTGTACGCGACAGTGACGATTATAGATATAATAATATTAATTATTTATAGCAAAGGTAGCGTATTACAATGGGTCGATGTGCGCACGATGATAAACGTACAATTAGATAGTAATAACGACGATCAAAACTACATTATCAATATTCCGGTGAGTTGCAATAACTCACCGTTTTGGTGCAAATGTTCGATATATGGCACTAGAACGTTTATAGCGCCCGAGATTGACAGCGCACTTTCACATTGCATCACATTGCACGTCGTTTGCACTCTACATCGCGATTTATTACTATGCGCTTGAGATATTATAATGAAAACAATATTAACGAGAATATTACATAGTGCGCATGCGACAGCAATCGTATTTTTTTTTTTTTTTTTTCATAGGATATAATAGTTACACGATGCGTGGTTGTTGGTGGTACACGAGTATAAGTAGCACGGCTGTGATGTACGAGTAGAATAGCAGTAATTATAGCGGGGACAGTTGGTAATGATGCGTAGCGAAAACGGCCATCTAAAGACGTTTTTACCGCATTTTTTTTTTTCGCGTAGGCGATGAGTAATTTTTCGTATTTTAATATCACAGTCACGAGAGATTTAAAGAAAAAAAATAAAGAGAAACTAATAGATACACATATATATATATAGATACAGGAGAGGAAGCCTTTAAGCGTTGATGTTGTTCCGCGAAGGTGAGATTATTACAGCGCGTTGAAGCTGACGCGTATCTACAATTATTTTTTTCACGCCATTTTCACAGTCCATGACGAAAAAAAATTTATATATATATACATCAAATTGAAAATTCTTATTTATCCACCTGGAAGGATTTTTACAGAGAATTCCTAACTGCGCACGGATTCGACAGATGCGTCGTGCATCCAAGATTCGAAAATTATCGAAAAAAAAAAAAAAAAAAAAAAATAAAATAAATGAAAAAAGAATCTTTGGTGCGGGAATCGCAGAACATCGATTGAAAAAGCGAGAAAAATATCTAAGAACACGCGCACTCCAATACTTTCATATTTTTCCAACTCGATACTTTGAGTTTCGTAGGATCGTTCTCGTCGAAGTAGAGAATTTCAAGCTCGTCGAGTTTGCTTGGCGCGCAACACGGACGCGGAGCTTTTCTCTTGTCCTCCTTCCATATGAGGCTCTGCAGTAGCGCGTGATGATGCGCGGGATTATAACGCGGTGGACATCTACCCTTACAGTAACCGGCGTCAAAATTCTTTGGTTGTACGATAAACTCGAATCCCTTCAAGTCTTTAAATATAACGGTCATCTCGTGACGGCAGCATTTCTTGTTGTCGCCGCGACACTCAGTTCTGCGTCCTTTGTGAAGCGACATCAGATGTTCGGGAGTCGCGCGCCGCTTTCGTCTCGAGCTGCGCGCGTCGTTGTTGTCCCCATAAGAGTCCGTAGTCGTAAAAACGTTCAAAGTTGGATGAGAGATTATCGTTTGTCTCTCATCGTCCCGATTCTTTCCGTTATCAATGAGAAGTTTTATTCCGAGATAATCGTCGTTGTCCTCGTGTGAAAAACTCGCGATTTCTGTAACATCGATTTCGATCCATCGTGGATCTCGTCTTTCGGACGGTAAAACGTGCCGCGACACCAAACTCCACGTATCGCCTGTAAGCCGATACACGAAAATATCGCGAATCTCCTCATCAACGGGAATGCCGGTGGGATCGAGAAGAAACCTTAAAGTAGCGTGTTCGACGAGTACGTCGTCGTCAGGTATCTCCATAGGAAAATACAGGGCTCTTGAGTGCACATTTGTTTCTCGCTTTTGGTCCTCGTCGTTCGCGATGCTGTTGGCGCTTCGACGCGTTCGGTTGACGAGTGTCAATGGTAGTTGTTCTGAAACAAACAAACGAACGCGTCGGATTCAGTCGTTGGCCGAAAGAATGAAAGAAACATAAAAAAACACGAATGAATAATAATAGAAACGAAATAAAGAAGAAAAAAAAAAAAACAAAAAAATAAAGAGAACGGGTGGGAGCGAAGAATGAAAGGACGACGTCGAGTCGATAATACGCGAGGCTCGTCCGCGTTTATCTGGCACCTATGGTAGACAATACTATGTATACATATAATACGCGTGTACGTAGCTATGTATATATGTCTATATATATATATACGATAGTTTCGCGCGTAGCCTGTCATGCGCTCTCTCGTTCTCTCTCTCGATTAGTCGAAATCGAGTGAAAGAAGGCGAAACCCCCGAGAATCCGTGGAATTCGTGTTTACTCGTAGAGGCGCGGGCGACTCGATGACTCGTGGCTCGGGAATGAAACACGAGGTATATAGGTGTAGGCAGAGAATGTGCCGCTTCTGGCCGGGTTATCTGTTCAGAATCGGCCTTTGATATCTCAAATAACCGGCGGAATCACGCGTCCCGAGCCGAGTATAGCTTTATCACTTGGCATTCGATCGAAAATAGATAGTGTGGGTTTGGACGTGAGATGTGGGAGCGCGCGGAACGCTTGAACGAACTCTTCCCACGCGGACCATCCAGGAATCCGTTGGTATAATAACGAATCTCTCGGAGACATGCCCCGCGTTCCTCACCATTAGTTTTCAACGTGTGGCGCCCCGTTCATTTTATACGGTAACAGACCACGACGCGTGTATAACGAGAAATTTACAACGATGTATTTAGGAATCGAACATCGGTGGCCCCGTTTGCTAAACACGTTTTTCTCTTATGATTCTCGTCTTTTCTCACGCGCTTAATAGGCCCCCGGCGCATAATACAACATACCCGATGACACACGCGCCTCGTATCGTAACGCGTCTCTCACCCGCATATTCTTTCGACTATATGTTGCGCTGCGCCTGGTATAAATGATAGTTAACAAGCTATTAGATGCAAGTCGAGAGAACGTATTCGAAGGGAGGTGAAACAGAGAGAAAACGCATCTATAATACATATCCGTAGCTCGTTGGAACAAACGAGCCGCGTCGTGGCGATGTCGCCGATGTCCCGTATATAACGTCGCGACAACCGGACGATGATACGACGATCGACTCTGTCGCGCGCGGGACCCGGGGCTTCGACGCCGGCAGCACCTTTTCTCCAGCTTCGTCTTATTCTCTTTATACTTCTTTTTCTCTCTTTTTTTTTTTTTGTTTTTTTTTTTATTCCTCCTATAGGCACTGTGGTACCTGTACATCCTATGCACGTACCGTACACACGCTCCGTGTCTTATTTTCTTATTGCATTCGGAAAGAGAAGAGAGAGGACTCGTCGTTCGACATTCCGCTGCGGTCGGAATTTCTATTTCGTAACTATCAACTCGTGTGTTTGCCTCGGAGTTAGTAATTTTAATATACAGCCGATAGTAACACGCTACGATACGATACGTTTACGGAATTGTTTCGAATAATCAGCTGATTCATAATCAGTTGAGGAAAAAAAAAAATGTTCGAATAGAATCTCGAAATGGACGAAAGAAAAACATTTTTTTTTTTTTCTTCTTATCGATATTGAGAAAAGTTTAGAGAAAAAAAATAGATCGGATAAAGCCTCGAAACGAAGGAGAGCATTTTTTTTTTTTTTTTTTTCGTAATATCGATATTGCGAAAAGTCGCAATTTTCAGATCTAAACAGAGATATCTTTTCGCCCCGAATGATTCACGGGGAATCCCAGGTGCTTATCGTTTTCATCGGAAAAAAAATACAGAAGATATGCTACTTGACGCCATTGGAAAAAAGTTTTTTCGCGGCGCTACAGGGCAATGAAAAACTTCGAAAAAACGCGATAAACAATTTTTTTGTTTTTTTTTTTTCCGCAGCGAGCGTTTATATAGAGACGTTTGTTACCCAATCTATTTGTCCTGATTAATGCTTCTATAATCAGCTTATAATGGTTTCCGTTAACTTCGTTAACTTTGATCTGCTTCTCCTCCATCTCTTTCACACATGTCGCGCGCAACGAGGTTTCACAAATGTCTTGCCGCGTAGTTATGGCAAATACGCATTATCATTGCGCCTATTAGCTTTTGCCGATAGTGGCGAAGCTTACTATGCATTTTCGTAACCCGTCCTTCGCTTCATTTCGTTATATCGCACAAGATGAAGCGGCTGATACGAAGCGCCTGGGATACAGTACTGCGAGGAGAGCTTCGGCGTTCGTTATAGTTGCGACTTACGGAGTAATTTAATGCCCCGTCGACTATGTGATACACGAAAGAGAGCCCCGCAGCGATTAGATATCCCGATGTTGCCGAGAGTTTGGTGTGAAAACCGATAACGGAAAGAGAGCTCGACGCGACGGAGTAATGATTCTCGACGTTTCTTCGCTTTATTTGAGAAAAAAAAAAAAAAAAAAAAAAAAACAATAAAATTGCTTCGCCTTCACTAGGACACTATGGCCATTGGCTATGAACGCGCGCGACAATGTATATCGTTTCTTGGAAAAGGAGGTCGAAACTTCCGCCCCCGCGTAACCTCGAGAAGCGGTGAACAAGCGGTATCGTTCGTGTATCGAGAGAGACCACTGTATTACTGTTTAATACTCATTGCCGTGAGAGTATCGCGGGTCCACAATTGGGAAGGCCCTTTTTTAACCGATAAATCCTCCTTCTCGTTAACGTGTCTCTATCGATCTTTTCATCCCACGTAGTTTGCTCAATCGTCAATTAAAAAAAAAAAAAAAAAAAAAAAAAAAAAAATCGATAAAAATTTGAAAAATTAGCCAATCGGATAAAACGATGAAAACCAGTTTGTCGCGTTGAACTTTGTCGTTCCAAAAGTTGCTGACTAGAAGCGCGTAAAGTACGCGATGGAATACAGATATAACTCATTAGGGCCGCTGTCGTTTGCGACGATGTGCCGATGACGATCTCGGTGTCGTGGTTACAAGCGACAGATATCCCTCGAGGCTTAAACCGAGGAGAGACTGTGCGTCCCTCTCTCGCACGCGCTCTCGGCGCAGAGACTCGGGAAAGTAAACAGGATGCGAGACATTACGCGAGTCTCACTCCGCGGGTCTATCTCTCGACGTCGTTATTTTACATCGCGGCGCACTCGCGGCTCCGTCTCTCTGTACCGTACATAGTAACGGTGGCCGCGATCCCGATGAAGAGATCATGCAGACTTTTTGGAACGTGTGGGCCGCGGGGTTCTATCCCTCCGAGATACTCGTGCCACGAGACGCATATACCGAATTATATTTTCGATTCTCGCAATCTCACTCGTGTTAACCGCGCATAAACGCGAATCTATGCATTCTTTACAGTTAAATCGGTTATATATTGCGCGGGGGCTGTTGGATACCCGAAGCGTGAATCGGAAGTGTAATTATAGCGATGCAACGATTGAGATGTTTCTCGATCGGAAGCGGAACAGAAACCAATGACTCTGTTTTTTTGTTATCGCAATCGAGTTTCTCGACGATTCACCGATCTTATTAGGAAACTGTTTTTTTTTTTTTTTTTTTTTTTTTTTTTTCGCACAAATCACCGTGTAATTATAACAATCGATTGTAGCGTGATCACCGGTTTTATTGGAAAATTGATTTTTTTTTTTTTTTTTTTCGATCGAATTATCACGTAATTATAAAAATCGATTGCGGTGTATATGATCACTGATTTTATTAGAAAATAATAAATTTTTTTTCGATATAATTATCACGTGATAATAACAATCGATTGTAGTGTATACGATTATAAATACCGTACCTGTGGCGTGAAACGTATGAAGTCTCCTCTGTCTGCCCTCTTTGCCGGCTCGCGAATGCTGTAGCCTCGTCAGGTACTCCTCGTGCGCTCTCTTGTACTCCGTCTGACTCACGTTCGCCTGTGAACAAGTGTCATCGTTCGTTATGCATATGCGAGTTAATTAGCGAAATTTAAACGAACCCCTCACACATAAACACACTGAAACTCTATAACAGCAGAGTGCAACAACTCCCTCGCAAGTTGATACAGCGGGCTAAACGCGGTTGGTGTGAAAATGAGACGAAAGCGAGAAAAAAAAAAAAAAAAAAGAGAAGCAACTCGTGACGAGTTATTCGGGTTCGGATTGGAGTTGTACTCCGTTCGGGTACTCGAAACTCGCAAAACTTGTGTCTCGCCGTTAAAGACGAGCGGAATAAGAATGAAAAGCAGAAGAGAATAAAGAAGGAAACCGAGAGGTTCCGACGAACTCAATATATACCATATATCCTCTTCGGTGAGAGAAGGTAGAGGTTGTTTACGTGCAAACGTTTGCCCATCGTCCTCGCAATGTACAAGAGAGAGAGAGAGAGAGAGAGAGAGAGAGAGAGAGAGAGAGAGAGAGTTAATCTCCGTTGAAAGTTCCAACGAGAGCTTAACACTCGCCAAACTAATCAGCAGTAAGAGAGTCGAGAAGTGGCCCGCCGAGGAGCACACAAATGCAGACGACGAAGTGTATATATATACGTATATTCGCATACATATTCTTTTTGTTCCCGGAGTCTCGATGATTTGGCGCGTAACGTTATGATTTATTAAAACGATTGAACTTTTAGCCCTCTTAATTGATTACCCTCGGGATTGGGCGAACGATTGCGATAATTGGTCGCTTCTCGCTTGAGCGCTCAATGTGACAGTCTCGACATTATCACGGATATGGTCTTCTCGGGTCAACGAGACCCTCTCACGCGTGGTCCTCTGCTCTTAGCAAACTCCGAGAATCTTATTCAATGCTCATTCGTGAATATACATAGTACTATATATATATTACTGTGTATATTACACTACCGTAATTCTCTTTACTAGACGATCATTAATAACGTTATTCATACGCTTATGTAGTCGCGGCACAACAATAATACGCAGCGAGAGCTCACCTCGCGATCTCATGCTGCGTGGGATCGGTGTCTTTAAGCCGAAGAGAATTAAACGATCGCGACTTACGACGCTCAACCTATGGCATTAATAGCATTAAACTCGAGAAGGGGAACCCCCGGGATCTATGGGTCAAGTCAGCCGCCAGGTGGGCGAAGACTTTGTCCATTATAAATAATACCTCTAACGAGTGGATTTATCGATCGCGGATAAAAATCATTAAATAACATGTAACGAGACGAGAAGAAGCTACAAAGAGGAAATTGTAAGAGAGCGAAGAGAAGAGCGATGGGAAGAATGAAAGAGTCACAGAGGGAGGATGTGACTGCTGGATAAAGGTAAACCACGTCGGGCCGACCGGGGATGCGGGACTCTCGTGACTCATCTCCGGTAAGGAAGCCGAAGACGTAAAGAAAAAAAAAAAAAAAAAAAAAAAAAAATTGAAATAAAAAGGATGCATAAAAAGAAGAAGAAAGAAGGCAAAGGGCCATTTACTGGGTAGCGACGCCTCCTCATCCTCCAGTCGTTTGTTTAAACTCACTTAACTCTCGTCCTCGTCGTCGCGTGCTAACCGAGACTCGCACGGTTCGTCGAATTGCACGAGTGCCCGAGCTCTGCACGTTCGAAGAATTAAAAAAAAAAAGGGATATATATATGCATGTATATACATATATATATCTCCTATCAAAGACTTGCCGATTTGGAGGTCACCGCGCTCGGAAATCACGGGGATATTAATATACACAAGTTTGAGGAGACCCGGGGGCTGTGTAGGGTTCTCGCTGCTTCTCGCGGTCTTCTCGAGGTAAGCAGCTTCTCTATCGATGGCCCGCGCACCGCTCGAGAGTCTTCCGTTGATTCTCAATTCTCATATCGCGGGTTGTACCGGCTATATCTATCTCGTATCCGGCGAACCTAAGAGGAGATTCCACGATCGTTCGGACTCTCGAGAGAGGCTGCCTTGGAATTTCCCAACGACATTCTTCGCGTGCCTCGCGAGTACGAGAGACACGAGAGCGAAGGAGCCAAGTCGCTCGCGATCTACTCTTCGCATTGACCCCTCTTTTTCAACGTTCACCGACGTCCGCGACGATCTCTCTCTCTCTCTCTCTCTCTCTCTCTGTCTCTCCCCCTCTGTTGCCTTGGATTGCCTTCTCTCACGAGAGAAACTTCGATTTCTGCTTTTTTTTTTTTCAACCTCATTCTTCGCGCAACAACGAGATCGCGAGCTGAATAACTACTTAGATGTTGTATGAAAAGACTAAAAAAAATTTTTTTTATTTATAATAACTGAATGCGTTGATGATTTTTTTTTTTTTTTTTTTTTTTTTTTTTTTATTATTGGACAATATTGGTTCCTATAGGCGTAACTCCGCAACACGGTGGATAAACAGTTGAGACTCGGCGAAACGAGAAAGTTGCGCGCGCTCCGTGACACCTGTTGCGGCGTCGGAATATATAGCCAAAGACGATAAACCCGAGTATCGTGCGAAAGAGTTTTTAACCCTCTATAGCTTTCTGGAAATAGAATTTCCCACCCTCTCTCTAAAAATAGGTCGCGAATTGTTTACTGGTCAGTTTTCGGAGCAAAAGTTACCCGCGGGACATAAATAGAATACCTGCAATAAGCGAGTTGCCGTTTATCTTGTTCCAAGAAATTATTACATATAATGTAATGGGAGGGTATACGTTTGCATCAGCCGCTCTTTTGCAATCTGCTACTTCAATGAATCTCCTGCAGAGTCACGCGTTTCGCCAATGATGCAAAGATACCGATAAATACAATTTTCCGCGGTAAATTACTACAAGGAATCCTAATTTTTTTTTTTTTCGTCTTTTAAGTGCCTCAGGGGTACAATCCTATAAAAGGGTTGAGTTGCCAGCGAAACACATCAGATCGATCATAATGCTTAGGGATATCGCAAATAGTAGAACCGGAAACGAAAAAAAAAATAAAAAATTACCATAGGATTTAGAAAAACTATCCCTCCCTGTGCCCCATGAAAAAAAGTACATCGCAAAATATATCTGTAATATAATTATATTGAAACGTAAATTATTAAAAAATTCTATTAATAACATAAAAATGGCGAATTTCGTATGATTTTAATATATTTTTTGCATATACTTTTTTTCGATCTCTTATATCACGAATACGTTTCGCTTCCGTTTGGATTCGCACGGTATTGGGTATTGAGTTAAAAATTAAAAAAGTGCGATAAGCCGGATAAACAAAATGATGTTACTTTACGCAGAGAGTTTGCGCTCTCATACGAATACCTACAAGTATAGCGGTAACACAAGGAGGGCTTTCTCCTTGGGCGAAGGAATTGCATACTATGTATTATATCGCGTACAACACAGAGTGCCGGCGGTAGGAATAAGAGTCGAAAGGAGAAGTAGAGGATGAAGAGAAGCATAAGAAGAGATGAGCGTGTGCTGTTGCGAATACCTTTGAAGGATCGGGTATCCTCTCGAGACCGAGACCCTCCACGATGCTTCTCCTTATAGTGTCGAGTTCGGCCTCGCCGAGCCGGCTTCTGCTCTCGAGTCCGGATTCGCGTTGATGCAACGGTGGCGTAAAGTCGTCGTCGTTGTCGTCGTCGTTGCCGCTTTCGTCGTGCATAGCTTGGTCCTCGACAGCGCGTAGTCTACGGTTCATTGTTGCCTCGACGACACTCTCGAAGTTTGCTTCTTCCTCATCTACGACAGTAGTCTCCGACTGTTGACGTTGGTTCTGTTGCATCATTCTCACAAGGGGTGTATTACTATTGCTACTGGTACTACTACTGCTACTCGGGTTACCGCTGACATTGCTCGCTGTCGGTACCGCCATAGTAGGACGCAAAAGACCGACTACGAGAAGACTAACGAGGGCGCAACTACTGGAGACAATAAGGGGTCCTCTCGACGTCGACGACGCGGACGGAATCAGTACACCCACTAGCGATAGAAGAAGCAAAGATATACGTTTTAAAAGTCTGAACGACGCGGCTACAACCCCACGGTAATCCGACGTTCCCGGCTGATTATTCTTCTTCTTCTTATACTTTCGACGATTTCGACAACGACGACAATCACGATTTTTCTCTTTCACCTCTGTACCACTATTGTCTCTTGTACCCTCATCCACCGAATTGATTATTTTACTATCGTTCTTTATCGCGTAACAAGACGACTCATACGCGGATGTGTTGATGCTGTATTGGTCGTCGATGTCGATACTACGACGACGAACGCCGCCTGCGGTCCTCGTACGTTCGACGGCTTTGACCGTACGAGACGACTCACAGACCACCCGCAATCCCGATTCCCTATCGATATCACGAGATTCCGGAATAATTATTGAATGCTCGCCCATAGCCTCAACTACATGCGGGTGATGTTTGCCCGTTTCCGACGACGACCACCCTGCTTGTCAATGTTAAACACCGGTTCACCGTGACGATTCACGATCCAATTGCGATTATCTTTGTGACTTTGAAAATATTTATTATCGATGTTAAACGCGAATGATTCTTCGATAATACATGATCGCTTGTCTTCACACACGAAAGTATTACTTTTGATTTCCAAAGCCCTTTTAAACACAACGTTCCTCGACGCAGCATCGCTTTCTCCGCGGGAATCCCGCGACTCGTGTATTCCTCTGATGATGTCCATAAAAGTGAATCGCACCTTGACGAACCAATCGTTTCGTATTTATTTTTTTCTTCTACGATTAATTATAAATCACTTTTCGCAATCGAAGATTTATCAATCAATTCGGAGTAACAGAATTTTACTATGTTTTTTTTTTTTTTTTTTTTTTTTTTTTTTACGATCAACTCGCGCGCATTGTCGATCTCGCGGCGACTTCTTGCAGACTAACAAGAAGAGTATCTCTTGGATAGTAAGAGAATTATAAAGATATAAGAGGGTTTGACCGCACTGTTCTCTTATCGTTCACCAAGCACCACCAGTTAATGTTGATGGGAGGAGAGGAGACACGGAGAGAGAGAGAGAAAGAGAATGCGAGCGCGAATCGACTTTTCCCCCGACTACCGGAAATGGAGCACGTTTAGGTTCAACGATTCACACAGCGCGCGCGTTTATATGTGCAGAGAACTCGTCGACTCCGACCTCGAGCACCAACCGCACTGTCCTCACTGCTCCGTTTGTTTTTCTTTACTTTTCTTTATATCCTTAAGATATCCTAAATGAGACATAGGTAAGTCAAAATCAGGATATTCTGTAGAGCTAAGTGGTGGGGGTTGTAAAGCGGATGTTGTCGTTGATCCCGGCCGATGGCGATCAAAGGCGCCGGGACTATCATTATCTTGGTCTCATCCCCGTGGGGAATTCCAGTCAGTCGATCACAGCGTGCAACTTCTCAACACCGTCAGCACAAAACTCGGAGCGACAATTTTTTTTTTTTTTTTCAAATTTTTTTTTTTTAATTATTTATATTATTCTTATTATTATTGTTTTCTCTGTTAATCCAGCTGCAATCTTCGTTACGATTTAATTTGTACGAAGAAAATAGTCGAATTCGCGCACAATCACCAATCACATTTGTAATCTTCACGGTTTTTTTTTTTTTTTGGTATTCTTATATACGTTTATAAACGTGCGTTTTACACCCTCGTGGATGTTCGAGCTCTCGAGGATGTTCCCGCTCGGGCGGTTGCCGCGTGTCGACTGTTTGCAGGCATGTATCGCCGCCCGTCTATATAATACGTCGTCGTTGCTCCCGCCCGCCGCCGTCCTCAACACGAACACACCGACCTAACATGAGTATCTCGCTGCTGCTGCTGCTGCTGCTGCTGCTTGATACCTCTCTCGCTCCCTCGCACTTGTCCTCCGACTTTCCATCTCCCTTTATCTCAGGCATATTCTCACTTCAAAGCCCGTGAGAGGAAAAGAGAGACTCGCGATGTCCGTTCCGCGAGGTGTAGATAGTTACTTATAATATCGATGTCTTAACGCCACAAGAACGGATCGACCGTGTAAAAGCATAGATAATGCGCCCTTACGGTATTAAACAAACTACACGTATAAACTTTCTTCAATATATATATATATATAAATATTCTCATCTTTGTAATTTGCTCAATCTTCGTAAATGTTATTCCTTTCGCTTTTATTCACTATATCGTGAGTACATCGATGTTACGTGGATTTTAGATGCGCGATACTTATAATTGTTCGTATCACTTCCGGTCCTACGAGATTTTGCGAGAAACGTACGGAATATAATGCTATACACCTGTACGCGGTATCGTTCCGCATTATGTAGATTTTTATAGTTATGTAGGGTTTCGTTTTTGCGACGAATCAAATGTCTCACGGGGAATAGCCCTTCGCTGTCGCCCAGGTGAGTTCAACCCCTGTTATCGATAATTCGTATAACGATTATCAACAAGGGGTATCCCCCGTGAGACATCACCCGTTCGAACTAATTTCGAGACCTCGGCCGCGACCTTCACGAGGTTCGCCTGTTACGCGAAACTCGGTTTTTCAACCGTTCGTTATCGATCGCGTTAAATTGTGATGGTTGCAACTCTATGCGTAATGTATACGATATAACGTAGTTCACTGTAGCCGGTGCTTATTATCCATGAACGAAGGCCGGAACTCATTGATGATCGTATGGAAGCGTCGAGGAATTCTATTCCCGGGAGTTTGTGCACTTTGGAAATTTTCTTCAGTCATTCGCGAGTCATAGCGTCATTAAAGATCACAATAGTGGAAAATTGTCGAACAATTTTTTTTTTTTTTTTTTTTTTTTTTTTTTTTTTTTAAAGGCTGTAATAGTTTTGGAGCAGTTGAGTAATATCCGGCGAAAAGTATATAATAATTAACATAATGTCGATGGTCAGTTATACTACTTATTCGGTAGTTAACGTTGACTCGCAGCTTCGTCATTTTTACGAATAGCGATCATTATCATTAAAACAGTGACGTCATTTCATCTCGCGTTCTTTTTTCGTAAATTTTTTTCGGAATTAAGGAATGCAGATCCACCTACTTGGAATTCCCCGCGATAATTTACCAAAAATGTCCTCTCGAGAAGAACAAAAAAAAGTTGAATGGTCGACGAAAATCTTATCGAAAGTCCATCGGTCGAATCGTCGGACTTCATTGACCGTGAAATCCCAATAGGAGAGTCCGACGTTCGATAAATAGATCATCGCAGAAAAAACCACTGACTTCGTTTCGTTTTTTATTTTTCTAATCTACCGATTTATTTAATTTCTTTTTACACGAATGCAGGTATGCAGAAGTGGAATTTTTCCACCTGTGAATACCTAAGCGGAGTTCCCCGGACTAACGTAACCGGTAAATTAAGGATTGTCCTCGCGAGAATTAAAAAAAAAAGAGTCATGGAAACGCCGAGAATAGTATCGAAGGGTCATTTTGTCAATTGCTGTGATTCATTAGCGATTAAATTCATATGTGAGAATCTAATGATCGAAATATCAAATTATCAAAGCTTTTCGTTTCCGACATTCCCCGGTATCGTGAAATATTTAGATTCGCAAAAATACATTCAATCCATTCGGGTCGTTAAAGGTTTGATTGCGTTTCACGTGAGTGATGCGTGAGACTCGACTCCGCTGTCTTTCACAATTGTACCGGTGCCCGGAGTGTGTTGCAGAGAGGAGAGCAGCAGGCTGTCTAAACGTTGCGGAGGAAACGTTTCCAGGAACGCACATTTAGGTCCTCGCGGAGATCGTTCTCGCGAAACGGCATGACTCGACTAACTTCGCTGGTGCTTCTGCCGCTTAACGGAGAAATTGTACCATATCTATATAGTAATACAAAACTCGAATGCTAGCGGATAAATATTCAGGTGAAATCGCATTAGTGGCCCAACGGCACACTCCCGATAATCAAAATTGAATGGAAAGAAAAATTAGGATACAGCATTTGGTGGTTCGCTTTCGCGGTATTCGTGCACCTCTCGCGAGAAGGGGGCCGCGAGGGAATTACCGGTTAGTAGCAGTTCTACTCGCTACTTTGCCGTTCTCGCGGATCGATAGTTTCAACAGTAGTAATAGTCAGAACCACGACAGGTAGGAAACTCGCGCGCGCCTAGAACTCACGTGTGTCGTGAATTAACCGGAGGGAGAGTCGGGGAGGGGACCAGAGGATGATTTCATTTCTCTGATTCCAGGACATTATCGAGCGTAAATTCTCAAGAAACGGCTATAGACCTCCGGGGGTTTTGCGAGAGACGCAAGAGTTATTCCGGTACGTCGAAAGAGCGTGCCGAGGCGCCCCTGGGCTGTCGCGGGATGTATATGAAAACGGTGATGGAAAGATAGAGACAAAACGATTTCCGCCTTCCCGAATACCCCGAGGTGGAGCCTGTAAGCGTGAAGTTTCCAACTGATGACGTTTCAAACGCGCGCAAGCGGCCCACCTGTTCTTAGGAACCGCGAAATAATGGATAGAATCTCTCGGGAGACGTATATGGTATTTTTTTTTTCCGTTAATATTCCCTCGAACAAGGAATGTATTCGCAATTAAAACGTCGTATAGAACGTGTTAGATAATTTGATGCGTGGTAATGGCACAGATCCGTCGAGGTCGTCTTGTCTGTACGTTTTTTTTTTAGTATTTACAATCGCAGAACTTCGTTACGCGTTTCCGCTTTATACGTTGAATAACATCGATCTTATGTTGTATCAGAGACATGTTCGTTGAGCGATGAATCTTACCGTTCCGATAAGTTCGGAGAAACATATAGATATTACTTCGTAATGGATCCTCAAAAGGATTGATGCTTCGGAAGATTCTATTGCCGTACATTGGCTCTTTAAATTATTATGCTATATAGCAGTCGCTCGCAATTCAACTACTATCGCGGGCCTAATGCCGATGCGCGGTTACTCATCGATCCTGACGTATCGCTGCACGTTCCGCGGATCAACGACAATACGGTGACAAACTGACAACGGGAATCATCGGCAAGGTTCGCAGTTCGCAAAGTGGAACCATCTATTCGCTTAGTCCGAACGATGTTTCACAGAAAGGTTCGTTTAACGAGAGTTAAATTCGCTTGAGGACACTTTGCGGCCGGTTGATTTCTCGTTAGATCATTCACTCGCGATTTGCTGCTTGGAATCATATGCTATTCGTTGGATGTCGCATATACGCCTCAATACGGTATACATTGATGCACCTGCTATGCTATTAAGAATTGAGAGCTCATAGGAGTTAAAACGCATGTCAGCCTTAGTCTAGTGTCTCGCATCCCACGACGAAGTACACGAGATAAAGTAATTCTTACGTGATCCTGGCATAGCTAGCAAAGGATTGCGCAACTTAACGGAGCCGTAGCATCAAAGCGACGCCGACACTATTGTTCGCGTGCAATACCCGTAGACGGGGACTTCTCTTCTCTCTGTGTGTGCATGCGAGACGCCCGAACGTTTTACCGCTCGGTACATCGCGACAAACCTCGGTACAGTAATTAAATACTCTCCGAAGCATTACACCAAAGCAAAATCATTTTTTTTACCGCCGAAACTCATTTTCCATTTGTTTGAATCTATGAAACACATGACATCTATATACATCGTTTAACCTATAAACATCGAAACGAGTCAAAGATAATGCGCTTTCGTGGTACACATTGGGACATCGATTTTTACGCGTGGGAGGGTAGTAAACAGGTGGGGTATGTTTGGCTCTTTATTCAAATGTTTCCAAATCAATTTTCTCCACTGAGGGACCGATGAGTCTCTTCGAAGTACTGCGTAGGGTCGGTCGGTATAGTTGGGAAAGCTATGAACGTGCCTTAGCGAATTCTCGGAAGAAGGGAACGCGTACCAAGTATTAAAGTTCGAGGCGAGGCCATGATTCACGAGTCGATCTCTCACTCGTTCGTTCGTTCGTTCGTTCGTTCGTTCGTCCGTTCTGCGAGGCCTCTCCACAAAATGATGTACTGCGCGCAGAGGGGCTATCCCGGTCGCACCGTCACGTTTATCTCTCGCGGTTAACGCCGCCCGCGATCAGCACTCCCGTAATAATGTAACGTACTGTGTGTTGGCCCCGTGTTCTCTTGATATATCCCGAGTATAACTACGCGACGGAGTATGACTAAGCCATTTTATTATTTCACTTGTCATTGCCGCCCGCGCATTTACTCTGCACGGATATACATATATATATATGTATGTATAGTACATGTATAGACCGAGGATTGGTGTATAGGAGACACGTAGCAGGTGGCTTGCCTGACTCTTATCCCGGAATCGTTTTAATCGGAATTCCCGCTAACTTCCAGGTACAAGTTCCAGGTAAGCCACCTCCGTACGTAAACTCTGCGCGGGTAACTGGAGGCTATGCGTACCGTCCTATCAGTCATGGAAAACAGCCATAACTCCCTGAGGGCCGTGCCCCTTGTAGTATGTCGTGGGTGGCGTTATGCTTGCCTCGGGCAATAGGCAAGGATCCTCTATACTCGCGAACTACGTCAGCAACGAGCAAGCAATATTTTTTTTTTTCTTTTTTTTTTTTTTTTTCTTCTCTCTCTTCGTTATATAGAACAGTCGCGAGTGTAGTGTACGTACACGATAAATAAATGACTGCGCATCACACAGAGCCTGCGTCATAGGATACAGAACTTGTGTCCGGTGTATCGTGTTAATCTTGTTAAAGACACACCGCGATCTACCGCGTTCGAAAGACTCTCGAGACGCAACATTGCTAATACCGGTTTCCTCGTAGTACGCTACAAAGATTGCACGAGATTGAATAAGCGATTGCCTCGCGGCAACGTGAAATTTATGCAGTGACATCAAAGAGAGGGTGAGGATGATTTTTTTTTTTCATTTTTTTTTTTTTTTTTTTTTTTTTTTTTCGGATAATTACGAATCTATTATTGAACCTGTCGGAACAACAGGTGATGGAAGTCGCGTTAATTTTCTATAGCATTCGTTTAAAAATACATATCCTCTGTTGCGGGGTATTATTCGTCGAACTGCGTTTTCCTTATTGTACAAAATGCTGCTGTCGTTCGGATCAATTGAAATGAATTGTCAAGAGGAAAATATGACGGTGGGATTCGTGTTGCGAGAACTCGTTGTAAAATGCGCGTTCAACTGTACAATGACGTCGATGTAAATGTAAATATTATACGCACAGGAAGGAAGGAGGATCCACTCGAACGTACTAACGTCGAAGCTCTCGCATTCTCGATTGATATTCTCTACGTTTCAATATAGAACGCGAGTACGTCGGTGATTCTACACGGTCTCGTGCTTCACGGTTGTCTCTCGGGCTATCGCACGATTTATTTCTTCCTCCGTTAACGCGTGCTTCTTATCTACGCGGCGGCTACGTGACGTCGAAGCGCGTTACAAGACCGGAGCTGTTGGATTCCAAAGACTCGATCATTAGATATATATCGACGAAATACAACTAATAAGAATTCAACGTAATCTGATAATCGCTTGTAGACAATCTACCGATTTCCTTCGGTTAGGAAAAAAAATTAAAAAATTCGTGTAACATTCGGTGATCTACGCTTCCGTATAGTTTCGTTCCATGAAAAAAAAAAAAAAAAAAAAAAAAAAAAAAAAAAAAACACCAAAGAGACGTTTCGTCCACACAATTGTAAGACAGAAACGATAACCGAAAAATTTCGGTTTTATAATAAGCCGCGCGTGCTCGACGCTACCGCAACTTGCCAGCGCAGCATCGTCGATAAATCTCAGAGTCGGTCTAACGCCGCTCGGCACGTACGGGCCGTATATTATCACCGTGCAATCGTATAGCCCTCGGTTGTCTCAGCGGTCCTGAGACAGGCAACAGCAACAGCAGCCAGCAGCAGTTGTGAACGAAACGATTGCATCGGAGACCCGACATAATCGGCACTAGCGACTATAGTCTCTATAGCTTGGCTCGGCAGCATCTATTCTAAGTATATCTAATGCTATGTCCCGTAAGAGATTCCCGAGTGGAAGAATCGAGGCGCCGCAAAGATACTACAATTTATAATACAAAACCGTATAGACACCATAAATTATTAGCGCCCCTTGGCCCGCGCGAGATTTCGGTTCTCGAACTCGACGAGAGACGAGTGTAAGCGGGTAAACTAAAAAAAAAAAAAAAAAAAAAAAAAAAAGTTTTTGGAGTGTACGGGTTAATCGGAGGGAGAATATTGTATAAACTATCGAGCGTCAGAAGGTCTTATCCTCCTTCGGGATTAACGTAAAAATGATGTTACTTAAGCCCTTACGTTATTCACGAGTCGTTATTACCGAGTGGCATAATGAACGACCAGTGTGACAACTCCACTTGAGATAAAGATGTTTCTCTGCTTCACGCTCTTTGCTAACCCTGACCTGGAGGCTACGAAATCGCTCTTAATTTATTGGACACTTGCTTAGTTACGAAAACATCGAAGTTATTTATTCAATATTCGAGGTACACGATGTGTATATGTAGGATAGTAGATGACGATGAGCTACGATTATTCGCCAAGACCCCCTCGGCTCCCGCGAACGAGAGATAAAAAAAAAGAGGATTATTGAAAAAATAAAAAATTCTTTAAAAAATCATACGATTGCTAAGCGAGAGTTCGTTGGACCGTCGGAACCACAGGGTAAAAGGGACTCACCTCGTTCCGCGAAAGGCTCCCCGGTTCGTTGTAGGACCGGCGAGCACCCGCAGGCCGCTTATTAAAACTGCGCTCGTCTGCAGCCACGGGGTTTATTGTTCGAAAAGATTTGCGACCTGTGTCTCGTACCATTTCAGACTTCTCTCGCGAGTAACCGCCGATGCGGTAGGTATACAAACACACGGAATATCCTCATATACGCGTGAAGGTGTTGCGACGAAGGATCCTTCTATCTCGACGACCGCGACCCTCGTACGACCGCAAACTGAAATACACATGAAGATACCTTTAATTACTTCGTTAACGAAAGAGAACGAACAACGCATAGTATTCTACAAAGCGCAGCTTCGTCTCTCGTCATCTCGAGAGTCCCGTAGTGCAACGACATAGCGAGAAATTAAAAAAAAAATAATAAAATGGTTCATGTAAACTTTTTAATAGTAATAATATTATTTTTATTAATATTTTTATTATTATTGATAATAATAATAATAATAATAATACAAATCGAAAAATCATCCCAAATTTAATTAATATCTCGAATTATGTCTAAAAATTTGGTAAAACACTGAAAGTAATATTCCTCCACATCGAGGAAGTGCAGAGATACTTTTAATTACTTCCTCGATGAGAGGAATGTATCTCATTCAACTGGGGTGAATAGATTTTTTTTCGCCATCTGAAATCACCCGGAGCGCGACTGTAAAATCGAGAAATGAGAGTGGAAAAAAAAAAAAAGAAAGAAAAGAAATAAGAGAACGAAGAGCTCTGATAGCTTATTTGTCGAGGGAGAGAAGAGCGAGTGACGGAGATTGATGAGAGCCATTCGGAGACGAGAGCAATTAGAAGGCTGAGCGAAACGCGTCGAGCCGAGAAGTACGATCGACTTGTATACATATTATAGTTGCGTGTGCGGTTTTAACGCCGAGACTCGGGAAGCCTTTCCCGATCTCCGGTCTGCTTCCGAATCTTTCCCCTTTTTCACAAGCGCGATCTGTCGCGGCTTTTGTGGGGGAAGATTCTGACATTCCGGGATTGCACCGTGTCGCATAGATCGTTCGGACATTCGTCTCGGTAGCCCTGGTCATCCGCTCTCTCGTACGGGCAAAGAAAGAGAGCTACTCGTTTTCAATTACCCGAGAGAAACCACACGCGAGCGAGCGTGTCTTGTACAGCTTCCCTGGCCTTTTGCCGCGGCGGTCGAGACCCGCGTGTCCGATCTTTCCTGTCTCGAGCCGTTGGCTATACGGGATCCGTCGCCAACGACCCCGGACGAGCGTGTAGTCGCAGGGATTCTCTCGTGAGAGTGCGTGCCGCTATGCACCATCCGGGAGCTCAGAGCCACGGGTCTTATGTAAGCCGACGTGTGAAAATAATGGAATGCACGCATAATAAAATAGGGTGATTCGATCCTCCGACGATCCCCTCCTCGTCTATATACTCTTGTTGCTTTGCGCTCCAATTGTTCTCGTTTCAACTCTACAGATACGATATTTTTTGTTTTTTTGTGTTTTTTTTTTTTTTTTTTCATTTATTTTTAAAAATACGATTTCTGTTTAGCCGATTGATGAATAAACGTGTAAAACAGTGATTCTATTTCTGCGTATGAATGCATCAATCAGTCGTTATAACGAAATGCGTATTTCCGTTTATGGTTGATTGACTCGGGGAATTATGTATCCGCAATGTCCGTTATCAGTAGTCTATTGGCAAATGCCTTTACGCCCCGAGACGCTCGAACGAGAGCGGAATACGAATTATTATAATTTACCATGTCGGTATGTATGTAGATTGCTGACTTGGTAAAGGAATTTTCTGCACTTACGAGTGTTTACGATTTCGAAAAAAATTTATCGAAAGACCCGAAATTAATCGTATTATTATATAATTATCCACCTCGATAATAATAATAATATTTTTTTATAATTAAGGGACTATGTATTAAATATAATTATTATTGATTATTATTGTTATTATTAATTGTTATCAAATCATATAATTACTTTCGGCTCTTTTGATTACTTTCTTTGGATATCATAAATTCTCATAAGTATTCAAAACTTTATATTGATCTATAAAAATTATATGGGTTACACGATAATAGGCCAAAAAAGAGATTTCGCGATAATTTCAAACACCATTACATTACCTACAGTACATTACGTTTGATTTTACACAATAACAATGCCAAAATCTTATTAACAAATAAATAAATGAATAAATAATTTGAAAAATAGCGAGTTAAATTTTTTTTTCGTATTTCAAATGAATCTTTTGAATTTTTAGAAACCATATGAATTTTTTCAGAATTTTCGTACATTTTTGAAAATCTTGTTCTTGAAATTTTTTTTAATGCTATTATTACGTAAATTTTATTACATTCGCCCCAAAACTTTGCGAGTGTCCTGTGGAATGATGCTGCGAAAACATATCCAAAATTCGCGCCTTTATATACATTTTTCAAAATTTCGAAAAAAAAAATTCAGAAATGTAACGAAATTTTGAAAAAGTTGATATGGTTTTTAAAAAATCAATAAATTCATTTTAAATGAGAAAAAATAACTTTCACTGACCATTTCTTGAACAATTTATTTATTTACTTATTTGTTAATAACTTTTGTCATTAATATTATGCAAAAACAATATTCTTGATATCTTTAATACGTCTGATTTTTTTTTGTTTTTACTGTGTCACGATGTAGTGAAATTTTTATCGTATTAAACTTTTGGTTGGGAATGTATGTGTAAAGTACATCCTTAATGTTTGAATACAATTATTCATTCGTCACACGTTGATAAGAATTCCGTTTCGAACGTAGCGTAGTACACGACTTTACGGATGTTGCTGTGCGGAAGAATTGCGCGGGAGTGTGCCACAGCAGTAGACTCTGCGAGGCATGGGCGAGGCGAGAGACCGCGGGTAGATAGAGACCGCACACGACGAACGAAAGAGTTGAAAAGATGGTTTTTTTTCCTCTTCTTTCCGTTTTGCTTTCTTCTTCCGAAGCGAGACTCACGGGTGGTTCGTGTTCGAAGCGGTCGCAATTCGTTCGTTTACCCTTCAAAGAATCTGCACTTCGTGAAGTTACAGTTTACAATTAATAATTGCGGTTATTGCTAGCAATTCGCAGATCGCATTTCAGGAATATCCGTTCGCTTCACGCGATCAAATTCACTGAAGTTTATCGCACTGTAGAAATAAATATCGCGTCACGAAATATATCGAAATATATCTATGTATATATTATTATCATTTTATCGGTGACCACTGACTGCGAAACTTATCGTGTCGGACTTCATTTACGCCGGTGACAAAAAAATAAAGAATTGTTTCTGTGAATTCCCCATGTCTCGTGCGATTCTATGCTATATCTGCTCTTTTATTTGTCTTTAGTGTGAAAAAATATGTCGAAATACTTTTATTACCTTCTTAATTACTCTTTAATAGGAAAAAAACAACTTTCGTAGTTCCGTCGAATACGTGTATTTTTTCCGTCGAACGCGACGATATAATTTTACTTTCCTATATTGAATATATATAAAATCGTTTTTTTTATATTTTTTATACACATATATAACTATTTTGAGATTCCATCTCAGCGAAAGGATATCGCCGTTGAAAAATACGATAAACATATTCGATTCACGTACAAAGTTTTCAGGGTGTACGTGAGGTCGACGACAAAGTTCAGGTCTCATCTGCATACTCGACGTTATGACTCTCAATGCGAGCCGCGAGATTGTCCCCCTCTTCCGAAATGACCGCGACGAGAGGGGCCCTAAGGCATTTCGAATTGTCTCGGTGCTCGCAGTTGAGTGCCCGTCGAGAAAGAACGGAGTACATCACTACTGTCTGTACAAAGTGCCAGATAACAAGACAGAACGAAACTACACCGCCGACTGTGTATAAAAAAAAAAAAAAAAAAAAAAAAAATCAAGTCGACGAAATAACGAGATAATGAGGAATCAATCGTATCCCAGTATCATAATTTTTATCCTAATTACTCTCGACGATAGTATAGCCGTTTTAGCGAAATCTCCGCACATCGTATTTATTCTCGCTGACGATTTGGTAAGTGGCGCGCTATCGAAGTAAAATCGATATCGCGGTATTTGATTTACTGCGTTAATAGGTTGATTTCGTTCCGAATGATGTTTAAGCTGTTGTTTCGACATTTTTCTTCGAATTTTAACGAATAATAATAATTGAATTGTAATTACTAATAATCATTGTATTAAGGGTTTTCACGACGTCGGATTTCGAGGCTCCGGTTTGATAAGAACTCCCAATATCGACGCACTCGCCTACACTGGTCTCATACTCGACAACTACTACGTGACACCGATATGCACTCCTTCAAGAAGCGCTTTGATGACCGGAAAATATCCCATTCACACCGGAATGCAACACGGGGTGAGTGCCTATAGACGAGCGAAAGAATCCGATTGAAAAGTTGCGTATAACACGATACATCTCATCGTAAACGAGTGTTTTTACGAAAACAGCTAAAAACCCATTTTTTGTTCGTCAGGTGTTGAAAGGCGCAGAGCCGCGAGGTTTGCCACTGAGCGAAAAGCTTCTTCCCGAATATCTTCGTGACTACGGTTACAATAATTACATCGTTGGCAAGTGGCACTTGGGTTTTTGGAAGAAAGAATATACACCGACTTTCCGAGGTTTCAAGAAACACATTGGTCTGTGGAGCGGTCATCATGATTACTTCGATCACACGGCGGTCGAGAGCGTAAGGATAAATCTCATTTATATTAAATATCTTCCGAATAAACATTTTTTATACATCGACAATAGTTTTTTTTTTCTCGCAAGTAAAAAAAAAAAAAAAAAAAAAAGAAAAAACGCTATTATCTGACTAAAGTAAACTTTCGCTTTTAGCCTTATTGGGGAATGGATATGAGAAGAGATCTCGAAGCAGCTTGGGATCTTCACGGACGTTATTCCACGGATGTGTTCGCCGAGAGCGCTGTTAATATAATCGAGCATCACAACGCCAGTGAGCCTCTCTTCCTGTATCTCGCGCATACAGCTGTGCACTCGGGGAATCCATACAACCCGTTACCGGCACCGGACGATACTGTAGCTAAGTTCGATTGGATAAAGGATTACAAGAGAAGACGTTTTGCCGGTAACTCTCGAGCGGTGTAAATCGTGAGATAATTATAACCAGCGTGGTGTTCCCTTTTCCCTCGCCGCGCTTTCGTCTCTCTTTCTCTCGAGCAAATAAGTCTTAAGTAGTATAATCGTCCATTGAGCAACACACTCCGTGGCTGAATCGTTTAAACCACAATTTCCATCGCAATAGCGCGTTGCCGCTGTGTGTTACATGAATACGATGATTAAACACGCTCGGCGCTGTGTTAATCTTTCGATATATGCGATCTCACGATTTTTCCTTAACGTTTACGAACAGCGATGCTGTACGAACTCGATCGTTCCGTTGGGCAGGTAGTCGATGCACTGAGAAAGAGATCGATGCTTACGAACAGCGTGATTGTCTTCTCGACCGACAACGGCGGTGCGGCCGCAGGTTTTAATCTAAACGCGGCATCGAATTGGCCTCTCCGCGGCGTCAAAAATACGCTTTGGGAGGGTGCGTCAATTATTATTACTTTAATGATTATTATTACCCCACATGTTTCTGAAGCTCGAAGATACTTTACCGTTGATTAATATAATGCCCGGTGTATGGATTCAGGAGGTGTACGGGGTACGGGACTCTTGTGGTCAGCGCGGTTACCGCGTCCCGGTCGCATAGCTCGTCAACTATTTCACATAACCGATTGGTTGCCAACTATACTCAGTATAGCTGAGGATACGAACTTCACTACGAACGATACCGTTTCATCGAGAAATCTCGACGGTACGAGCGTTTGGAATGCTCTCAAGGATAATACGACATCGCCGCGAAGTAGCGTTCTTCACAATATCGACGATATCGAGAAAATTGCATCGATAACTATCGACAATTGGAAATTGATCGATGGTAATTATTGATTTATAGATCTTTTTTTTATACAGATAGGCTGTTAATTTTATTAACATCTCGTTAGGAACGACGTATAGTGGTTCGTGGGACGGATGGTATCAGAATTCCGAAGCGAATTGGACTTACGCTGAGAACGAAGTTATCGAATCAGTCGCTGGTAAAGCATTGGCCAGTATTGGTTTATCGATTACGTCGGCAAACATTCGAAAGCTCCGAGCCGAAGCGACGATCAATTGTAATTATCCGAGACTCGACAATCCTTGCAAACCACTCGAGGCACCGTGTCTCTTCAATGTACAGAACGATCCTTGCGAATTCAACAATCTCGCTGTGCAGTAAGTCCCGCGTTTCTACGCCTATTAAACTGTAATCGCTCGTTGAAGTTGCCGCTCTTCACTGATTTTATTGTCGTTGCTGTCCTACTAAGATATCCGGAGACGGTTTCGAGACTTCGTGATGAAATCAAGAGATTTAACGCAACGGCGATACCACCTGGAAATCTGCCGTGGGATCCGACAGCCAATCCAAATCTCTGGGATCACACGTGGAATAACTTCGGGGATTACGAACAGCCGACCGTCGCGACTGAGAGCTGAGAGAAATCTTTGCCGAAGAGATGCTGTGCCCCGTGTCATCGATGTATGTAACTACAATCGGAAAGGAAAAAAAAGGGGTCGAGACAAGAACGGCTTACTACGTAAATAGACTGACTGGAAGTAAAAACTTTTCTCTATAAATAAAGAATTCGTGTATCAATGAAATTTATACAGAATACAATATTCGTTTGAGTGTAGATCGTCCTGCGTGTTTGGAACGTGGGAGCGGCTTTTACCGCTACAATTACAAATAGAATTCGTGAGCGCGTTTAGTCGGAGTTTCGTCGATCGGCTAGAAAGTGAGTATCGGATCCTCCCGATGATCGAGGATATCTATGAAAGAAAAAAAAAAATTAACGAAACGATTATTATTATTATTGATTTAATGTCGTTATTATCGTTAAAAAGTCATTGATCGATACGAACCTTTGGCTATACTCCACCATGGAAGGGTGATGTACGTTAGAAACGCATTCAATGGTACAGATTGGGCTCTTCTCGTTTCTTTCCAGAAGTGAAAGGTCTGAGTAAATCCTCGCATCGTCCACAGTGGATTGTAAGCCCCATCGTCGAGTTCTGATGAGATTACAAATGACAACAAAAAATAATCAAATTATTACACGTACAGCGTGATAAAAAAATAATTTGTTCCTCATCAGCGGCTAATACCTAATTATTAGGTAGAGGCGAAAACCCTCAACAAAACCCCCGCGTGAGTTCGTATAATGTTATATCTCGGCGAACGTATCGGGCGGAACGCGACGCGACAGCATAAGGTATATTACTCATGAGTGCAATAGGTAATTGTTTTTTTTTTTTTTTTTTTCACTATCTCCCCCCTTCCCGTTAACAAACTGCAAGAAGAGAGTGAAAGCTGTGATTTATTCCCACTCGAGCTCTCCGTGTTGCAATATCGAGAATAACAGTGGAGACGATAGTGCTATAGACGGAATGAGTTTCAAGCTGAATGCGCATCACTGTATCCCATTGAAATTGATGCAAAAGCGAGCAAAAAATTCGAATACGAGTCCATCGAGATGATCTGCGTATTGATGCGTGCAACGACATCGATTAGAAGAGAATAAATAATTATCAATATATATATAGTACAAAATAGTCGTAGATTATAGGGTTCGAAGAGGTGCGGAGGGAATATTAAAAAAAAAAAAGTAAAGGAGTGCCATTTAAAATCGCGCGATGTTTCAGAGCACAAAAGCATACCGAGATCAATATGTTAATAAATTCGACGAGTGCACGACACTCGCGACGGGGGATACGGAGAGGGATAATTGCCCATTATATATAGTTTAATATTCGTTAATCATTTCTTAGCTTCTTTTTCTAATTTTTTTTTTTTTTTTTTTTTTTTTTTTTTTTTTTTTCCATTGCTTTTCATGGTTGTTACGGGGATGAATTTACCCTGAGAGCCGGGGCGGCGCGGGAGCTCGCACCAATAGTAGATAGCCGTTCCATCCGGGGTGACGCGATGCGGGGGTAGTGGATTGCCAATGATACTTCCGGACATAGCGCGTCTTCTTCTTCGTCGCGGTAGCGTGGCGCTCTGTCTTTGTCCGCAATCGTACGTATTGGCTCGGGTTACTCTGGCATTGGCGTTTCTATCGCGCATCCCTTCAACGAGACGCGGATGACGATTGTCGTTATCCGCCGAATTTTCTGGTTCACTTATGCCGTTTGTGTGATTAACGCCATTGGTAGCTTCGGTATCGTTGATCGTTCCGCGATCGTTGTTCTTTCGCATCGAGTGCACACCGAGTATCTCCTCGTCGCTGTAGTAACGACGCGGACGATGTCGCGGACGTCGTCTTCGCGGTATCGGTGATTCTTCCGATCGCTCGTCGGGAATCGGTATTCCGCGACGTTCTCGTTGCTCCTCGTGACGCGTTCTTCGAGACTCGAGAACATCCTCACGACCACTCGCCGTCGTCAGACGAGCGTTGTCGTCGTTCCCAGCGCCTCCGTAACCCAATGGCAATTCCTCCTTTCCATTCACAAGTATCGCACCGGCGTCCAATTTTTGCATTACATTGTCGTCGGTTAGACAAGTACCGGTACTCGTCACAAGTATCTCACTGCCGACTTCAATGTGATGCTGATGTCGATTCCGGTGAGACTTTGGTGGCGCTACGGTCGTCGTTGTTCCACAGGTAGTAGTACTACGTTGCTGACGATTTCCTGAACGCGAAAGCGAACAATAACCGAACAGCCAATACGGCTTTTATTATCAGACAGTCGCACAGTGCGGTAGACGTAGTAGGATGAGTGTACTCGCACCCTCTCGTTACGGAGAGAAAAGTCGGCGAGGGTGACGTACGTTAATGACGCTCTCGATATATATATTACATCATTATTATTTATTTCATTATCCTCGATTGATTTCGTGGAATATTGTTCATTTGTCATGTTCGCGATACCCCGTCGAATCGACCTCCGTCGAGAGGGCGAGAGGGCTACATTCTTTTTTTTTTTTTTGTTTATTATTTCAAGTATAACGTTATTTTGCACAGAGAAAAAACTCGTCCAAAAAAATGTATTCCACTCCAGTAGTGTAACTTTTTTTTTTTTTTTTTCTTTTTTTTTTTGGACGGGTTATTTCGTCGACAAGAAAATCTTTTTTTTTTTTTTTTGTTTTTTTTTTTTTTTTTTCATTTCATATATACGAGAGGTCGCGAGCACACTCACCACCACCTCCGACGCGCGTCGACGTCTCGTGATATGCATCGGTGGCCTCGTGTTGCTGTTTGTTGTTTCTCAATCGCGACGACGTCGATAGACCATTCTCGTTATTGGATCTCGAAGGTGTTGTAGTTGTAGTGGTCGTTGTCGATTCGCTCGTCGCATCGTATGCGCGCTCCCTTCGCGTCTCTCTTTTGGGGGTTGACGAGGAATGCTGCGGGGACGAACGTCGACGTGATCGCGGACTCCTCCGCGGACTATCCGAGGATCGTACCGGGGACGGGCCCCGGCCGCCCCAGCTGCTAGCCTGTCCTTCAGCTACAAAGGAAACAGCCGGCAATCGTCGTGCCAAAAATAAATTAGAGACACACGAGAGAGTATCGATTGTTATTGCCGCAAAAGGCGTGTGTTACACTCAGATTTGTCGTTTTTTTTTTTTTTTTTTTTTTGTACAAATTAATTCTCGTGTACCGGACGAACTGAAATTCTTTTCACAATTTTTTTTTTTTCGTATACTATCTCGCTGTTGTTGTGTCGATCTCGTTTATTAACATCATTTGTTTCGTTTACCAATTTTTACTTTATTTCGATTTGATTGGTGATACTGGTGTAAGTGGACATATAGGTGTTATGCCAGAAGTATATTATGCTTGTAAGTGGATACGATAGCGTGAGCGGATGGATATGTATGCAGAGAAACAGTTAGACGAATAGGCAATAGAGAAAGATTGTGGATATCTCGGCATTGGACGTCGTCACTCGTTTCATTCTTAATTTCTTTTTCTTTTTTTTTTCCTTTTTTTTCTCCGGTGCTTATTCAGTTCCGTCGCATTTTGTATTATTCACACTTCTCCTGACTCTCTCGAGAGCGGTTATTCTAACAAGCGTCGACGGCTGTGTCAGGGGGCGAAGGGGGGGGGGACGCAGAGAGGAAATAAAATTCTGGGAGCGTGCAGCAGATTAATCGTTACATTACAGCGGGACTCGAATGATAGATAGATAGATAGAGATGCTCACTGATGCGCAGACACACACGTATATATGTACATATTAGGAATTATGTGTTACAGAGTATCGAGTATAAACGCGGCAAGGGGAGAGGCGGGGGAGGGGGGGGGGGGGGGAGCGGGTGGACCAGCATGCAGCAGGGGAGGTGTCGGATGCGGTATTAACGATTGGGAAATATATATAATATATAATCATTATATAGTATACACTATATACACGCTTAATCGTGGTTATTAATGTCGTTGAGAACGAGGGAGTCGAGAGTGTGTGGGAAAGCGCGCCTTCGCGTCCTACTTAAACATTTTTTTTTTTTTTTTTTCTTTTCGACAACATTGTCGCGAGATTATGACGATCCGCAGTGACTAATATACATCATTAGTATCATTGAATAATCCTTCTTCCTCAATTCCTCAAAGTTTCTCAATGATTCATAAAGCTCAAGGATAAAGATAAAATGTACATATACTACGGGTATAGCAATGCGATAATATCGTTTTTAGTATATTATATTATTAAAATGCCTTTGACTGATCAATGAAACTATCAATTACCGTCACGAACGTCTCCAGCTTCGATTTCATTGAGACCGTTGGCCATCGAGTCGAGTCCCTCGTTTTCCGAACGCGCTTTCGTCGCCACTGCATCCGGTTTTGTTCTCCATCCGCCTCTGACGAAATTGTTCAGATTTGCACTCGGATCCGATAGTCTGCGTTGATGACGATACATGAATAATTCCTCGGCATCGTCCCAATCCGCGTCCCACAGTGCATCGGTCGCCGAGTATCCGGGTTCGGAAGTTGGCGTCTCAGCGCCGGAACCCTTTGGTTTCGTCACCGCCATCTCCGCGTGTCCTTTGCCTGAAAGTGTTAACCACACGAGTAGCGACGCTTAGTTTTTTTTTTTTTTTTTCTTATCTTTCTTAAATTTCATTAAAGACACGGCGCAGCGCGTCGTCGCGATGTATTTTTTTTTATCGCAATCAACGATCGCGTTGCACGCATCGCAATACGATACTTATTTATGTCGATGGGTATCGATAAATATCGATAGAAACGCGCGTGGGGCGCGCGACGACGTACCTTGGGGTCCCTTCATTCGTACGAATTCGATCCTCTGGGACGAGGCGCCGGAGAAGAGGCCAAAGGTCATACGCTGTGCCATCTTCGTGCTGAGGCTCGACTGCGGGAATTTTGTTTTTTTTTTTTTTTTTTTTTCGTTTAACAAAAAATTGAATCTCTATCCGTGGGAAAAATAATCGTGTCGAAGAGATACATACGCCTGATAAAGGCGTTTACTGTGAGAGTGAAGCGCTGAAAGATTTCGAGAAATTGGAACTCACCCTGGCGTCGTAAACCTTTTTCAGTGCGTCGTATCTTATGGAACCGAGAAATATGACGCCCTGCACGGCACCGTCTCGGTCGGAGGCGACCAACTCGACGCACACCATCTCACCGTCCCTAACTAATATATCACAGAATACTTCGTCGAAATTGTCGACCATGAAGCAGATGTGCGGATAAGTCATCTCCTCGAGATCTCCCTTGGCGTCCATTCGTCTTCGACTCGGACTCGCGTATACTTTTTGCGAATGACGCCTGAGCACCTGTTACGATTTATAAAAAAAAAAACGATTTAATGATATCGTAAAAAAAAAAAAAATTTCGTACCGTTTGAAGGATCGTGAAAAAAAAAAATTAACATGTTTCACACCTAATTACTACGATTGCTCCACAGGGAAAGCTAAAATTGATTATGACTCACTTGCAATTCCTTGGGACTCGTGCGCGTGCATATCGCGAGTGTAAGCGTATAATCGAATTGATGAACAACGAGATTTAGATAAACGGTCTCTTCCCAATCTATGTCAGGATCGCCTATCGGCAGTTTCTTGCTATCCTTCCGAAATACATCGACCTCCGTCTCGAATTTCGGCACGTATCTCGATGACGTTTTGACGTGTTTCTTGCGAACGAAGAATAACAGATCGTCACCGTCTATCGTGTGCTCAGCTTGAAAGAGAAAGTGACGAACGAATAGATCGGTCCAGTAGGTCGTGCCCTGGAGCATCACGAAACCGGAGTCTGAAAGTTAAAAAAATAAAATAAAAAAATCAAATTATCGTCATCAATGCCGTAATCATTCGATACATTCTATCAAACGCGACATTGATCCATGAATCGTTGTCATCACGTCATTTATTTATTTTTTCTGCTCGTAAAGTCCTTCGAGTCTTCGTAAGAATTTATGATCGATAGATTTTTAGGCGTTTCGAAGGTCTAAGCGTATCGTAAACACTGTACTGTGCGTTTGAAAATTGAATGAGAGCGCGACGCGCGAGCTCCTCGTGATTCGTTGAGGCACTCGAGGGAGAAGAAGGGGGGGGGGGACGAATACAAGACTCGAGGATATAATCGATAGGCAGTGGAAGTGCATCGGGCCGAGCGTCGCACAGCTGAAGCAGCTGTTCCCTCGCCCTGTGTCTGTATCACGGCAATTCCTTGTTCGGTATTATTTAATTTATTCCCGGAACGTGCGTTACATTCGTTTTATATCGCTTCTATTATGCGCACGCGATGAATCACCTGTCAGCATCTCGGCTGTATAAAAATATAAAGTAATACACTCGCAATTCCGAGGGATAATGTATTTGAATAATGAATGACTCATCACTCAACGATCCTGGTGGGGATACGATTGAAACGAAGCTACGATTGGCGCAGTTGTGACAGCCGGTAGTACACACATAATACATGCTAATTCTCGTCACTGTACACGAGAGTACGGGCGTGTAAACAAACAACAATAATACACGAACAACGAAAATAATAAAATAACGTTAACCCACCGTCCTTGAGTAGCTGTCGCATCTCCTTTGTTCTCTGGAAATTGATTTCCTCGAGTAGTTGTTCCAACATCGTAGGAGCTCTGGGAAAACCCGCCGAACTACCGGCCAGACTGGCCATTTCCGCGGATTTTTATTATTCTTTTGTTTTCGACAGCGACAAATTGCTCAACTGTCGGCCGCCGATGATTTACAGATTGAAGCACTCGAGAAACGAGAAGTGGTGGCGTGTGGCTCAACGCCACGCCAATACCATCGTTTTCTCGTTTCGGTGCCTCGTCGATTGTTCCCGAGGCTCACAACAACGGACATCAACAATTGATAAATTTTTATTAAAGAAGAAAAAAAATCAAATATATATATTTTTTTTTTCGAGTATATTACAGAAACGAGTATAAAAAAGCGTCTGCCCGCACAAAATGGGATTTATGATGATTTCAGATTCCATAAGCCGAATCGCAACACCCCGCGATAAAAAATAAGATTATTTTGATAGGAAAATTTTCTCGCGTTCTCGGGTGCGTCGTGCACACGGGCTGCGAGCGATTATCGCGAAGATAGACAACACGATGCGCGCAAATTTTTCGTCGTTCGTTCACGTTACTCGTGCAGGCAGGTACTGCGAGCTCGGTGTACGAGGCAGATCCTCGCGTATCTGTATCTTGGCTTCGCCTCTATGCTTTTCAGGCGGTATAGCCGGCTGGCAACGAAACGTCGGGCGCCGCGGTCGATAATACCGTCGCGCACGCGCTTCGCCGAGGGCGCTAGCTCGCGGACGTCCCGTCGTCGACAATGAAAATACCTAATTAAGATTAAAAGAGAGAAAGATGACGGGACGCGCCGTTGAGGCATTGTAGGTCAGCGATAATTGAAACGAAATTGTATGTTCTCAAGGATAAGCTTGCGAAATATTGCTCGTTCGGACCGATCGAACGATACTTCCTGAGAGGAAATATTTTCGAGGCAAAGACGCACATCCGAGTTTTTAGTTAAATATTGTCCCATGTTGACGACAATTATCGCAACGCGTTATCGAGGAGAGGTCAACGCTACCACGAGATATCCCAATGACCCCAAGCGACTGGCCTCTCGACTCTCAGATAATGTGACAAAAAAACGATGGAAATGTTCCCTGAGTTACATTACCGCGAGCGATTATTCGTCCCGGTTTTACTTTTCGCGATCCGTGGATCATCGATCCTCGCGACGAGTTATCTCGGTAGAGCTCTTGGAATGCGGTTGAAGAGACCCTCGTGACGATAGGCGTCGATTGCTCTTGAGGGGTATTCTTCGTCATCGACTCTGGTAAAATTACCCAGCCGTTCGCGTAACTTGCGTTTGTTTTTTTTTGTCCCGCTTCTTTGGCTCTCATCTGCTCTCTGCTCCGATGCGATACGTACCACGCAACCATAGTTTCTTGGTATTGAAGAGCGCGTAGTTTGCCCTCACATAGTCAGTCTCATTGTGCAGCCAGTGTGACCGCTTTTACTCGGAACGTGCTGGCAGAATATTGTCTTCTTTCGCATAAGGTCGCCAGTTAATTAAATTTGATTGTTATCAGTCGCGCGGTAAGTCATTGCATATTTCAATTGGGTCGTTTAATAATTTATCGATGTTTTGATCTAAAAACGATGTATATAAATGAGAAAAAAAAAAATATAAGCATATCTAAAATTCTCGATTGTGGTAAAGACCTGTCGGAAAATGGGAGTAGCGGTATGGATGATCGCGTTGATCCAGACGACGCTTTTCGTCGTTCTGGCGAACGCCGGATGTCCCATGCGACCAACTCCTATACACACTACGGCTCAAAGGACACCCGGCGACGGAGGGTACAAAATCATGTCGAGCGGACGTACGGAAAAATACGTCCCAAACACGATTTACGCAATCGGAGTTCGAGGTACAGAGTTAAATTTAACACCAGAAACACCAAATTTTCGTTAACAATCTATATTTTTAATTAATATATTATTATTATTACTGTTATTATTATTCTTTCTTTTAATTATCGTAAAATTCATATGCCAGGAGTAAGAAAGACGTTTGTTGAGCCGCAATATCGATATAGTAAAAATGATAAAAATTACACTTTTTAAATGAGACGTAAATCTAGAAATTTAAAAAAATTCAAGACCCACGTGCGGTGTTATAGAGTTGAGATTTAAAAAGAAAATAAATAAAAAAAAAAAAACGAATAGTCGATCGAAAATTTTTATTCGAGAATTTTTTTTACAAAGGATCCCTGACGACCGAAACACCTCATCAATTCACCCGTTTCACTCTCTCGGTGGATTCGCAACACGCGCCGAATAGTCCGGTGACCCGAGTGGGTTCGTTTCAGCTTTATTCCGACGGACATACGGCCTTCAATGAGGATTGCGTAAATACTGTATCCGAGGCGACGGATACTCCGAAATCCGAAATCAAAGTCATGTGGCGTTCGCCACCGGCCGGTTCCGGTTGCGTTGTATTTACCGCGATGATATTTGAAAATCCGAACGTTTGGTACGCCGAGGATGGAAATTTGGTGAAAACTGTTTGCGAAGCCCGACCCGAGGAGACCGAAAATCAGAACGGTACCACAACCTGTTGCGCCTGCGACGAAGCCAAATATTCGGCAAGTACCAAACTAATTCATTAAAATCAATCGTAAAAGTAGTGAAAATGAATAATCGTGTTTATCATGAATTTTTTTAATTTTATCAATTTTTCGCGATATCTATTCCAGTAATTTCGTTATATCACCCATAAATTAGAATTTCCGCTTAGCGTTAACATTCGTTATCTTGCAGCTCGTTATGGAAGGAATCTGGTCGAACTTTACGCATCCCCGCGATTTCCCCTTCTCCGCGTGGTTGACTCACTTTAGCGATTTAATCGGCGCTTCGCACGAGAGCGATTTTTCTTTTTGGGGTCGAGAACACGTGGCCACCGATGGTTTTCGTCAATTGGCGGAATGGGGATCGGCTTCCGGAGTCGAGTCCGAGCTGAGAGCGAAATCTCAGCATCTGAGAACTCTCGTTAAGGCTGCCGGTCTCTGGTATCCGAACGTCAACACCAACACGACGACGAGCTTTCGAGTGGACAAGAAACATCCCCTGCTGTCGGTCGCGTCGATGTTGGGACCGTCTCCCGATTGGGTTGTCGGCGTTAGTAAATTTAATCTTTGCCAGAGAGACTGCACGTGGATGAGTCACGCGACGATCGATCTGTATCCCTGGGATGCCGGTACCGACAACGGCATTAGCTATATGTCGCCGAATTCGGAGACTAAACCGCGCGAAAAAATGAAACCGATAACGACGAGTTATCCGGAAGATCCGAGATCACCTTTCTACGATCCAACGGGAAGGCCTATGCTACCACTTGCGCGTTTGTATATTAATCGCGAAAAGGTCATTGAGCGCAGCTGCGACGAGGACACTCTTAGAAGACAAGTGGCGGAACTCGAAGTTGCGGAAAATACGGAAGACACGACGAGACGTGAGTCAAACATAAGAAGCATCGTTTAGGTTACACTGAGATAATAGTTTATTTGCACTGTGAAAAATAATGGTAAATGTTATGTACTCCAAAATTGATAATTGACGAACATCCGTACATTAATCTGGAATTCGAATACCTCAGCCTGTGAATCTACAAAATATTCTTTAAATTAAAAAAATAAATTACATTAAAATTATCAATTTTATTGTTATATTGCAAAGTGTTTAACACTTTTTTAAGATATTTGTTTGAAATTTATTATCCGTATCGTACATAAAAGTCTTCAATATCGGTATTAGAAACTTTCATACATGAATCGCTAATAAATTTAAAACAAATGCGTGTAAAATTTTTAACAATTTTTAACAATATAACGAAAAAGTTGGTAATTTTTATGGTGAATTTCTCTAACATTTCTTACGGTAATTCTTCTCAGATATGGTGATCTCTTATGGTATTCTTTCGTAAATTTGGTAATTTTTAGATAATTTATTTTGTTCATTTTTATAATCTTTTATAAATTTACTGGTTGAGGTATTTAAATTTCCGAGTGATCTACGATGCATGTCAATTTTTTATTTTCGAATATATTAAATTTACCATTTTTTTTTTACCGTTTCGAGAGTTTTTATGCATAAACTGGTAAATTTAATGTATAATTGATTGAAAAATTATGTGTTGAAAAAGTGATGAAAAATTAGGGTACTTTTGCAGTGAAATTCAATTACATTAATAAAAGTAAACTATCTCTACGGTTTTTAATATACCGTTCATTAATTTTCCATCGTAACTGTACACTAAATATCAATCCATTCAATTTTCAGTATTTTTTTTTTTTTACAATGAGTCCAATATATATTTATTAATTACCATTAAACTCTTTTCTCAGTGTACAATCGGTTAAAACTCAATGAATTTTTTTTTTTTTTTTGCAGCCGAATGCCAAACGACTGATTACACGGCGTGGTCTTCGTGCTCCGTAAGTTGTGGCAAAGGTCTCAGAATGCGTACGCGTTCTTATATTATGCCTGAGAAAGCGAAAATGTTTAGTTGCAACAGACAATTAGTATCGAAGGAGATGTGCGTCGCATCGATTGCCGAATGCCCGTTAGTACAGTTACGCAGTTTAACTAAAATCATAGCTAAGAAAGAAAGAAAGGATTTTCATTTATCTACCTTTTCTTCTTTTCTTCTCATTTCACTAATAGCGAGGATCAGAGAAACGACGATAACGACGAAATTCCATTAACCGGCAACGAGGGCGGAATTTGCGAGACCACAGCTTGGGACGCGTGGTCCGAGTGTTCATCGAACTGTGGCGAAGGAGTCAAAATGCGTGTGAGAAGATTCAAGGATCGCATGGGAAGAAAAAAGTGTCCTCACGTGACGCTGGTGGAGAAAATCCAATGTACGGGACCTCCTTGCGCGCCCGGTACCGAAGAAGTTATCGATCCAACATGCAAGGTATCGTCTATATTCATGGAAACGATAATCGTCTTAACAATAACGATTAATTAATTAATCGTGCAATTAATAACAGGTAACGGATTGGACTGATTGGTCACCGTGCAGCGCTTCCTGCGGCAAAGGAATAAAAATCAGAATGAGATTGCTAATGGTAGATCCATCGCGACAGGAAGAATGCTCTTCGCGAGTCGAATTATTGCAGCAAAGAACTTGTCTCGTACAGGCCGATTGCACCTTCGACATGGCAACGGCGAAAGGTAAGCAAAATATTTTCACCACTGAAAATCATCGTGAAATTCACTGAATCATTCGCCTTTTTTGCTTCGCAGTCGTTTGCATGGAGGAAGCGGACGTTGGTCCTTGTAGAGGATATTTCCAGCGATGGGCCTTCGACCCGCGAAAGCTTATGTGCGTTTCATTCGGTTACGGCGGCTGTCGGGGCAACAGAAACAATTTCCTGACTGCGGACGAGTGCACCAGTACTTGCGGAATCGTAAGTATTTCGATAAAAACTATTGTCGCAAAATAACATTGGAATATCACTTACGAAACGTATCCTCCCGTTGGAAATCGTAGGTAAGAGCGGCCCTCACAGGCCAAACGCTTCCGGATGCGGCGAGTCTTCAACAGAATCAAATCGTCGCTCCGTCTCCTCCTCCAATAGACTGTATGGTCACAGAATGGTCACCGTGGAGTCCGTGCAGTGTTAGCTGTGGATCTGGTCGCTTGACCAGTTTTCGAATGATCAAAGTAAGTCGATACTACGATGCACGGCGTAGAGACCAGCGAAATCATTTCCTATTCATTGGAAACATTTTTCTTTTTTTTTTTTTTTTTCTTAGCGTGATCCGGCAAACGGTGGTAAGCAGTGTCCAAGAAAATTGCAAAGACGCGCCCGTTGCATGTTGGCACCCTGTGAGTAAAGCAAACTTCGAGCGCCCAGCAGCGTTAACGGTACAGTTACTCTTTTCGCTTCTATAAAAAAAAATAAATAAATAAAAAAAAATATCTACAATTTATCGAATGAAATATCGCAACAAGACTGCGCGCGCAGCGTTTAAATAAATGAGATATTCGTTCATATCGTATTTATCGTTATAATATCCTTTATCGTAATATTACACGCGCACTCGATGATAGTGTGCGGAGGCATCCTAATGTCCCACAATCGAATGTATGTCGATAATACGCACATACCGCGTTATACACGTGAAGCTTTTCACGTTTCATCGACGATCTATTAGTTAATTCTTAATTTTTGTTTTTTCTTTTTTTTTTTTCATCTTAAAATTATCGTACAATATTTATAACTATTGGACTATCAGAGATATCTAAATTATCTGACGCTACTTGGTCGTGACGACAACGGTCATCCTCCAGCCTCACCATCCCTGATCGGCCTATGTGTGAGATAAATCTTTGGTATTTAGTCGTAGTATTTAGTAGTAGTAGTAGTAGTAGTAGTAATAGGGGTTAGTAGTATCGTTACTAATAATAAAACGTACGATAATTTGATATTTTAAAACCCGAATAATGGCTCTTTCGTTACCGGTTTAGTGTGATTTTTCTTGTTTTGATTTGTTATTATTAATTATTCTTCACTTCTTTTTGTTTTGTTTTGTTTTTTTTTTTTTTTTTCATTAATATAGAATAGTTTGTGCAATGAGGGCAATAGCCCGTCTCGTTGCCCGACCCGAGCGTCATATCAACGTACTGGCAGTTTATAACAACAGTGGCTTTTACGAGCCAATCTCGTTAATTGTGCAGGTGAAAAAATACACAAGTCCATCAGCCTCCGGTATAACTTATTACGATACATATATATATATTTATATATATATATATATACCTGCAAACGTACTCTATTTTCTAACAAAACTACACAAATATTTTCCTTGCGTATCTCGTGTCTTTGTAATTTTTATCGACTGTTCTTATTTTTTTAATCCGATCGCACGGCGATCAGCGATAGTTTTTTTTTGTATCATATTGTAGATATATAGCGTATATATATATTTATATATATATATGTGTATAGAATGAAGAAACAGATAGAGAGAGAGAAGAAGAGAGAGATAATCCAGCAAAGGGATTGCTAATTAAATAGAGATATAGTCCGCGATGAGTTTATATTATATATAAAGATTTCGCGCCCGCGCGCTTTTTGCTCAATGCGGTACGAGGCTCGTGGGGGCGACCGCGACGACGCACCTGTGTACTCTCATCACCGCTCAGAGTACTCTATTACATTTTTTTTTTTCTTTAATTATATATTTATATGTATATATATATATATATACTATGTATATAGTTATAGTCTAAACTCATTTTCGGTTTCGCTCGCGCGACGAAGGCATCGTTGTGGCTCTCTCGACGATACGGTATAAAGCTCTCTTTCTTTACCCTCTTTCGAAGGTAAGAAAATAATGTGGCGTCTCAGAGCCAACCGGTCGTCACGTCGTGGCCGGTAATCGGCTCGATTCCCGCGAGCCTTTGGAGTTTACTCGCCGAGCCGTTTCTCTTGAAACTCGATGAGAGATTCAAACCGGCCGATTGCTGTTCGGCGGTTGCTTCCTCGGGATTCGCTGGACCAGCCTGCGCCCCAACAACACTCTCCTCCGTCGTTGACGGTGTTAACGGCGGTGTACTCGTCGTCGTTGTTGTTCCTTCCCCTGCAACATCGTCGACCTCTGCGTCGGAAATTTCAAACCTTTCGACTAGAGACCTTTCCGGAAGTCTCGATATCCGCGCGATACTCAATATCGAGGCCTCACCTACTCTCTCGGTGATGCTTGATATTTCTGTCGTATCGAGACTCGGCTGTTGACTCTGCGTCACCTCGTGACGTCGGACGGGTATCGTCGTCTGCGACGAGAGTTCCGGTGGCCGTGTCGGTACGCTACTCGCTCGTTGCAACTGACCCTTGGCAATTGTCGAAGCCGCTGACATTGCCGCTGACGTCGCTGCACTCACGATGCACGTCGCCGGAAGTACCGCACTCGGTGGATTCGACGTACTCTCGATAGTACTTGCGTTACCGCTCGTCATTGTCGGCGTCGAGGCTCTTGAGGCGGAAAATTTTTTACGCTTCTTTCTCAAAGCCGCGATCGCCGGACCGAGTCCGTGAGCGAACACGTGATGAGCTTCGTTTGTACGATGATGACGATTATCGACCGTCGGATGATGATGGGAATGTTCGTGCGAAGACGCCGCCGACGCTTGATGATGCTGATGATACTGATGATTCGAACGCGACGATGACGGGGGCACATCCAACGAGGACTTCGAGTCGGACGATCCCTCCGAATGGGAACCACCGTCTTCCGATGCCGGCGAATACATTGAATCCTCGGAACGCGAACGGCCTGTAAAGCAAAACAAATTTAATTACGTATATTAATAATCGTAATCGAGGAAAAAAAAAAAAAATTCTGTCGTTTTATCTTTTTCTTATCAGCTTCTCTATAACAATTGATTTTTTCTCACATCGTTTTGGAAGAATTTCCATTCTCTTTAGAATTCTCAAATTTTTTCGAATGTCGAATGTTACGGGGAAAAATAATATAGCGATTGAAGAATTGCCGATATGTTATCAAGAATTCTTTCACACTAAACATAAATTCAGTTGCACTTTTTTTGGTTTAAAGTTAAGCGATACATTGGCAGACGCAACAAAAGTTTCGATTCCCTTTTCACGAAAGTTTTTGAAGACAGCAGTTATCCGGAATTATCAAGTTACACGTACCAATGAGTCTGGAAACTCGACCCGCTTTGGCAGCTTCGATCAGTGTACCCCATCGCCTTTTTCTCGATCCGTTGCGGGTGCAACGTGATTGCCTCGCGCAAGTAGCTAACCCGGGAACGCTATTGGTACTCGTGTGATGAGGATGTTTTTTCGGTGTCGCTCCCGGTCCGAAAATACTGCTGACCGTACTGCCGAACAAATCGTGATGCGTACTCTCGGACTGCGTATGCTGTAGAGAAGCTATGAACTCAGCAACCGGTGGTAACGTTCCGCTGCCTCCTGGTTGGGGTGCTATATTGAAGCCCTTCATGAGTCGACGTTCCTTCTGACGATTTTTCTTCCCTCCCGCACCTGAGAAACAATTTTTCTTCAATAAACATTTTACTATTCGTCGAGCCTTTCACGTTAAACGACAAGAAAAATTGACTATACGAGGAATTCATGCGGACAGTACGAGAGAGCGGATGGTATATCAGATAAATGAGAGACGAAAAGTGAGAAAGAGACAAAGAATGTGCAAAGCGAGAATTATCGAGCGAACGAATAACGAGAGAGGATTGGAGGGGATACTGGAAAGGATTACGGGGCTCACCGGTACCGGTTCCAGAGGCGGTCGATGTGTTCATTCCGGAATTCTTCAATATCTCGATGAGTTCGCATCTGAAAGCGCTGATGTCCTGTTTTATCTCATTAACATCGTCCTCCGTAACACCCTCTCCCTCGGTTTTTCGTTGCTCAACGGTCACGTATCTCCTCACGAGATTTCTCATTATTCCTTGATAACGAAAATCTCTCTCCGATGCTTGTTTCACTTTGCGCTGTTGAGGATAAAATTTCAAGGGATTTCGTGTAAAACGAGAGAAACATAGATTATGATTACTCGGAGTTATAAATGTATGAATTACGAGAGGAATTTACCCTTATCGTTCTCATGTGTTCTTTCTTAGCGGCGCGACTGTGTCCGCACAATTTACGATAAACCCACTGTCCGATGTACCAAGCGCTCTTCGGTGTTGGAATTATGTTAAACGGCGGTGGAACAGTGCCACCCTCTTCGAAGTAACTTATCCAAAGTTTGCTTCTGGCGAATTTCCATTCGACGTCAGCGCGTTCCTGTTAATATATGCATTGTCATCGAAAACAAAACAGAAAAATCATCGCGATATTTACGCGATGAGAAGTTGCGATCGGAACGGATCAATGATTGATTGAAAAAAAAAAAAAACTCACGGATATCAGTTGATAGGAATGATTCATCATAGCAATGAGAAGATTCAGCAGTACGACTATATTGATCACGGAATAAGTACCGAACATCAGCATTCCCCAGAAACGCGTGAAGACCTTTATGCCGTCGAGTTCGAAGCTTTCGAGATCCACCAATCCGAAAACCGCCCAAAAGAGTGTCTGAGTTGTTTCGAATAAACTGTAATAATTAATAAATGAAAAAAAAAAAAAAAAAAAATCTCTCAATTAATCGGCATTTACTCGCGAAATATTGAAAAATACTATTGAAGAATGCAGAAGAAAAAAAAAATAAAGAAGAAAAGTACTGGAGACCTACTTGGCGAATCGTCGCCAGACGATACAGGCGTTTGAGTCGGCAGTGATATTGTTACTGCTACTCGGATAAAGTGTCGCCGTCGGGCATCGTTTTTTCTCCATATCCGCGTAGTACCATAGCAGCTGATTCAGACCTGAAAAATTTATGAGAATTCCCACAATCGCACTTTGAGAGGACTTCACGAGTAGGGATGACAATAGCACTCACCGCACGAGAAAGCGAAAAGAACGAGAACGTAGAGAAAGAAGAATTTCATTATATCCATAACCATTCGCGACAGCGAGACTTGTAGAGGTCCCAGATGAGGATTCACCGAGAAAATGTAGACGAGTTTCAGCGAACTGTATTGATATTATTCAACGGTATATTATAATAGAAATTTGAAATAATATCAGCGATAATTCGGCGCAATAGGATCGTTAGTGACCTGAATATATTAGCAGCGGAAAATAATCCCTCGGAGATAAGCATAGGATCCCAGGTGTCCCATTGTTCTCTCTGAAGTTCAATAATGGTCCCCGTCTGCGCCTCGTTTTCCTTCTGTACTCTGTAATAAGCGACTATCCTGAGCGCCACTGTGGCAACGTACAACGAATTTGTCACGAAATCAATGACGTTCCACATATCGTTGACGTATTCCTCAAGACCAACGTCCCAAAGTTGTTTTACTTCGGACCATATGAGACCGGAAACCCAAGCGAGTATAAACCATTCAACGATAGTCGGTGCTGCGCCTCTTTTCGTGGGTGTCGTATCGTGTTCCGAGATGTCTTGACCCATCCATAGACCGATAACGCTTTCGATTCTTTGACTCGCTAGTATCAGCATAACTGCGGAAAAAAAATATATCGACGATGGCAGAGAAAATTTTCACCGTTGATATTCTATTTAGCGCGTTAGATTCGCGGCGCGTGATTCAAGGAAAATCCGATCGAGTTAACGTTTTTCCGATTATATTCTATTTTAGTTCCGGACGAGCGTATTGCGGAGGAAATCAAACATCCGCGAGAGCCCCCCGACCTCCTTTTTCGAGTTCCAAACAGTTTACAAATACCTTTCGATAACTCGAACGATCGTAGATTAACGCTCGCGCGTGACTATCGATCGATTTCTATAACGATCATATTATACATATATATTTTATATTTACGTGAAAATCAACGTGACTTACACAAGAAAGTGAAGTATGAAGCCGAATGACAGATGAATTTGATGAACGGCTTTCGCATCGTCTGACCGAATACGCTGTGCGGCGCGATTATGTAGGCCACGCTGAATATAGGAAATAGAAGACCGATACGAACGATTTCCAGCGCTTGGAGTACCATGTTCTTCCGTCGGAATCCTGGCAGTCCCTCGTACCAGATTGACGCCAGAAGTTGCTGCACGTTTGGATGGGCCACGAACTGGGAGAAGCAATAAATTTGATAGTTTGTACGTGAAAAGAGAAACGAGAAAGCAGAATGAAAGATAGCCGCCTCCCGATGTGTGAGGAGGTGAAGGAAGACACACGATACGAAGAGCCGGTAGCGTTCTCTTCTCTTATACCGTTTCCAACTGTAATTCTTCTTCGGGTCTTCCTTCAACCCTCGTAAAGAAACCTCGTTTCACCGTCGCGTCCACGCGGCTCGCAGAGTACCCGAGCACCGGGACTCGTTCCGCTATGTATTTCGTTCGAGAGAATGAAATCCTCGCAATTTTACCTTCTTCTGTCGCAATTTAATAGCCAACTTGAGACGATTCAAATGCATTCTCTCGCCATGTTCGAACGCAGGACCCGTGGGATCGTGATTAAGAAGAACTTCCAACTCGTAAGAACTTCTTGTGTGGTCGAGAAGCGCAGTGGCGAAATCCTGACACTGTCTTCGGAGTTCCTGGAAAATTTCGACGACGAAAATTCACGCTTTATCACCGTTTATCCTTTCGCTAAATCGCGGAAAGGGGAGTTTCGGAACGATATATAAGGTTTTAATTGTACAGCGAGTCGGAAGAATGCGAGAGAGAGAGCGCTATCTTAATGGAGTTTCTTGGGGGTTGTCGCGGAAGAGTTGTGAGAGTCGTTCAGTCACCTGATACTCGCACTTGAACTCGTGTTCCAGAAAGGACAGTCGTCGAAGTTCCCACGAGAGTTCGAATGCCGTAAGGATCGGATCCTTCGAGGACAGCGCGATCAGCGACGGCGAAGCTAAAGCTCTGTACGCGTTTATACGACTTCTCGAATGTCTCAACGAATCCTCCATTCGCGAAGTCACGCATTCGTCGCATCTGAATTCACAAACAAAGACTCGTGAATACTTAACTCTTGAAAGCGCGTAAGAGAAGTTCTCTATGAAGCATTGGCGTTGTACGTTACGTCGTTTGCAATTTATTTCATTATTTCGATATACAATGAGCAATAAATACATTATGTTACCACGAAATTTTTAATCATTTTAATTACATATTAATATCATTAGATTCAGCTTTCCTTCGATAAAATTAATGCCAATAACAATTTTTTTTTAAATACTGACCCGCAACGAACATCGTGAGGCATTGGTAGAACGGATCCGCGATCCAGTAGAATCTTAATGATCTCGTAATTGTCTCGATGTGCCGAGAGTATCAGAGGTGTTATGTCCGGCGTAAAGGTCGCTGTGTCCGGAGGGAGAGCTTCCCAGCTCTGGTGGTAAATCGATATGTAATTTAGGGGACACATTGCGTGGTCAGCAACGGTAATATCATAATCAATGGTATAAATATAAATATAGTAAATTCGTAATAATGGTGAACCATATGTAATAATAGTACACATGGAGTCGAACGTGTCAACGGTTCGACAGGTACAATTATTCCGATATGGATTTACGCTGAACTTTCGATATTAATTTAATTGAATAAATTAATGAACTTTCCTGTCGAGCGTACGATTAAACGTTATGCAATCAGAATCAAGCCATATCAACTATATTATTACTATGTGTTCGCGTATATATATATATATATATGTGTATTCGCGTCTACGTGCGTGCGCTCGTGTCAATAAAGTTGTCTGCTTCTCTCGGTGACTCTGATATGAAAATACGAGAGAGGGAAGCGCCGGAGGAGAAATATATAATCGGCAGAATTCGTCGAGGAAACTCTGCACACGAGAAGCGAGAACTTCGGGTCTCCGCGAGTACTCGAGGCGCCGGAGGAAACTTGATTGAAGCACATAGGCAGCTAGCGAGTGGTGGTGTTGCACACGAAAGTGGCTATATGCATTCCCCGAGCAACAGAAGACATATACCACCCTTCTCCGTGCACACATAGTTATACTAATGGCACAAGTTGCATGTACTACAATTGGTAGGCTAAGATGGGGCAAAATGGACCAACGGGTCAAAATAGCCCATTCGTGCAATTCTAATGTTTGGGGCAAAATGGACCAATGCTAAAATTCATGACATTTTTAAAAAACTAAGATTTTTACGTTTCACAGACATTATTTGTGCGGCGGATCATTGCTCAGCTGAAAAAAGATCGGAAACGATGTTTAATGAAATTCTCCGGAACATTTAATATCTTTGCTAAAATGGATTGATACGAAAAATAGTAAATGCAGATAAATAAAACTATAATACGATAATTTAGTTTTATTCATTCCTAAGAGAATAGTTTACACGTCGCTTATAGGTGATAAATTAAAAAAATTTATTTCTTTAATGCAATTGAATTGCGGTCCATTTTGCATCTTTTTTTTTTCGTCTCAATTCTCGAAAAGGGGCGGGGGGATCTATTTTTTGGTTCGAAAGTAGTGGAAAAGTAGTGCGTATATCGCCGAAATTCGCTGAATTTTCTAAAGCGGTCCATTTTACCCCACCTTCTCCTATATACATAAAATAGGTACTATATAGTGAATCGTTTATGTATGCGTGTGTGTATGTATACGTGTGTGCGTCTGAACAGATAAATATACAAGCTACGAACGGGCATACTGCAAGCGGACGACGACACAGCGGAGCTGCTTACGTGGGGCTCGCCATTTCTGTGGAGTGTCTCCTCGTGTTCCAGGAGGACCTCGACAGCCTCCACGAACTCCTCGGAGATAGCGTGAAGAAGTGCGTCCTTAGTGTCGACCTTGTACTCAATCAAAAGCTCAACCATCTCGAGATTCTCGTTGTCGATTGCCATGAGTAGCGCCGATCTACCGAGTGGATCGACGCAATTCATGTTTATCCAATCGGTGTCCTGTGCCCTCTGCAGCATCCTGAAGAGAATTCTAACGCTTTAACGATCCTCTAACTTCCAACTTCCATTCTTTTTCGATTCTCCGTTCATCTTTCTCTACAATTCTTTTGTTTTTCATCCCTTTTCTCTCTACACGCAAGGAACTTTTTGCCCGCAAAAAGAAAGATCGAAAAAAAAAAAAAGAAAAAAACTTTACCTCCTAACGGAAGCAACGTCACCGCGCTCCACGGCGAGAAGATATTTCTTCTCGTCGAGGGATAGACTCGCCATTTCTTGATGAGGTCTCACCACATTCTCCTCTTCCATCATTCCGTGTATGCTGTGCCGCTGTAATGCAACAAAAAATCGTTTAGAAATAACCGCATGATTCTGCGAGAGATCCAGCGACGTGTTTCATTCGAAGAGATAATTCGTCGACACCTGTTGGTCCGGACGTGAGTCGTTTGCAATAGGCGTTTGAATTAATGCACGAGAGGGTGGGTGCGTCACGGCTGATAACGGAAGAGAGAAAGCCCGCGTGTCCTCGTGGACCGTTGTGCGTTATCACAATCGATAGAGGCCTGGATAACGCACGTCCTCGGGGTCAGCGGTGTCATTCGTATTATCATTAAACATAGTAGCATATGAGGGCATTACATGTATGCCGAGAGATGCGTAAATGAAATGCTTGCCGGGGGGAGGAGGAGGAGGTGGTGGAAAGCGCCTATATCCGGTTGGATGAAATGTGTTGTTGCACACGGGGGGGGTGCGCCTGTGCGCGTGCAACCCTTGTTCGGTATATCCGTCACAGTTCCATATAGATATTTCGATAGCACGTGTGGTCCTCGAGGCTTGTGTACGCGCCGCGCTCGAGGGGGATGAGAATAGAGAGAAGCATGAAAGCACCCGTGCGCGCGCGTGTTGAGAGCCTCGAGGGTGTGGTCGCTCGACAATTGTGAGAGGGAGCGCCAGGGTAAACACTCATCCTCGTAGTCTCCGACATCCTGTCCTCTTCCTCACATTCTGTCGTCTTCTTCTTCTTCGCCGTCGTAGAGTGGCCTTCGGAATATAGCGTTATATATACATGCATACAGACATATATATACATATAGATGTATATATATATATATGTATATGCATATACCTCTGGCGTTCCCTTCGGCTCGAAAGCGCTTTTTCTCTCACTCTCTTTATCTCATCCTGAGGGAGGTCTCGAGGGGGGTTAATCGCGCGCGCACGTTGTGCCGTTCGAGCTTTGCTCGAGAACGAGAGCTTGCAAACTCGTCACACGCAGGCCGACCTTACCTAGGGGGGTACCTATATACCGAGTTTGTATACTCTCGAGCTTTGTCTATCTGTCTATCTCGGCAATACGAGAGAGACTGACGCTTTCACAGATGCCACGCCTAAGCTTTGACAACTCGTGTGCGCTATTTTCCACAGGAGCCTTCAGCCTTTCCATAGAAATGGGAAACTTTCGATGGTATACGGAATGCTTGCTTATTCGACAAGAACCGTTGCGTCCGAACGTACCGAGTACTTGTGTACTTCACGGAACGTTTCTTGAATCAACGAGAATCTTCTTGTTTTCGTTATTTACGATGTTTCTTCTTCTATTCGTGATTTCACGACGAATGGAATATCTTATTCGCGAGCGACGTTTTAAAGACGGAGAAAAAAATCGATCGATAATCTTCACTCTATCGCGCGATATCATTGGGAAAAAAAAAAAAAAGTCGCGAAAGTTTTCACGAAGTTATGGATTTTGAGTAATTTATCGGGAATATAGGAACGTTTGATGAAAGTTTAATTAAAATGGGAGGGACCGAGTAAAAAAAAACAAAAAGTTGGCAAAGTTCGTAATAAAAAAAGGGTTGAAGGAGTTTGTTTTATTCGCGAAAGTGGGTTCGGACCGTATTGCCGCTTACACGCACGAGTATATTACTGTATATTGAACAAGTTTGGGAAGAGGCATACTTTTTTTTTTTTTTTTTTTCTATTAGTTTCGTTCGCTTCAATAATGTATTTGTTAAAGGCGAAAAGACAATTTTTTTTTTTTTTTTTTTTTTTTCAACCGGTATTAACAATTTCATCGTTCAAAGCGAGCCGACGGTCAAGGGGTCGACGTGTCGTAAACGATAGCGTGAGATTGTCGAGCGTCGTTGAGGCAATCAACCTTTGAATGAGGGTTGAGGCGATATATATAACATCGCGAGGGAAGATACGAAGAAGTCCGCGAGGGCGTCGCGACGTCACAGGATCACGCGACACAGACGATGGACCCGATAGAGGAGACAGAAGGCGTTCGTAGATATTGGGGATCGTTTTTCCTCCCGTTCTTCTTCTCTATCTCCGACGTCTGGTGGTACGGTGTGTATGGTATAGTAATACGGTACATCGGATCAGTGTCGGGGGATAGTATTTCACCCAAGTCGGGGGAACACCCCCCGTGCGAGTTCGTTCGAGCGAAGTCGCGGAAACGACGTTAAAAGCTTCGGGATGAGCCGAGTTGGAAGCCCGACGCAAAGAGTCTCTCTATTTGGAGGTCCTTCTTCCTGAAAATCCTCACTCGCGTCGGGGTGCAATGCACGGTACAAGAGGGTGAAAAAAAAAAAAAAAAAAAAAAAAAAAAAAAAACAACACGAAAAAAACACGTAACGAGAGTCTACAAAGCTAAAAGACACACAGTAGTGCATTCGATTCGATCTCTCTAAAGACTCTTAAGTATGAAGACAGCGTAAGAAAAAAAATAAAAGAAAAGGAAAGCCAGACGAGGATCGCTCGGATTTCCTTTTACCCCGACAACCCTTTCACGCGACTTACCTTGACTTTTTTATCGACTTCCGGTTTCTCAAGCAAGCAAGTTGTCTGATGATGAGGATGAGAGGAGGGTGGTAACGGTGGTGCCTCCGGGTCAAAGGTAACGTGCTGCTGCTGGTGCTGATGAAGTCCAGCGCCACGACCGATGCCACGAAGGAAGCCGGTAGCGGGGTTCGGACGTGAACCCCGTCCACCGTCTCCCAACGACGATCGCGCCATTGTTCTCGTCGTCATGGGTAAATCCTTCGTGACATCGGTGTCGCAAGTAGCCGTGGAATCAAAGAACCTCCCGGCCTCGGCGATGCTCTCCTCATTTTCGTCCGCGCTTTCTAAAACGACAGAAGATTGAAGAAAATTGATAATATTTCCAATAGCTTTCTCTCCGCATGGTAACCTATACGAAGAATATTACCGTTCAATATCGCACACACGTGAATAAAACTCTTCTACTAAGCAATATTGGTATTTTCGATGTATCGATATTCATGCATTGTACGAGTGTTGTTTGCCGAAACGATACGTATTTACAATTCCAGCGGTACTGCGAAGAATTGAACGACGTGTACGTGCATAAAGCGACGGTGGTTGATAACGACGAGAGTTCGATTAATCCACCGGTTGACGATGGGGTGGGGAAAGGAGGGTGGGATATGGTAGTGTTGTAGTACAGAGAGAAGAGATTTGCACGATATTCGTTGCCGGACCGGACTACCAAATATACTATCACTGTGTGCTTCCCGATTAGGACTCGATGTGAGCGAACGCTTATCGTGAACCGATCGATCAACCGTCCACTCGAATACTCTTCTCGATCGTAAAACTTCTACTACTACCAATATATATACTTTCAATGGGTACCAATAACGACTATACTATATTCCGTATACTATCTATTAAATTCCAATGTATCAAACGTTTTATACGTATCCCCATCCAACGCTATTGGGTATTTATTCCTTCGTCCTCATTTCTTCTTTCACACATGCATCCGTGGGGGATGTCCAGAATGACGTACATACATATATCAGCGGATATCCAACGTACTATACACGAAGAGGCTCTCGAGACTGAAACGTCCGCCGGGAGGCAATTCGTTTTCACGACCCGGTGAACCCTAAAACGTTTCTTGATGGCGAACAGATCTGAGCCGAGGGTTACCGTTGGTTGGTTACCTACTGCCTTTAACTCCCCCGCCAGCAGGAGCATCAGCGGCAAGTCCTGTTATCTGGAGAGACGATGATGGATCGACGAATATACTCACGAGTTTCTTACTCGGAGCCCAACATGTGACTTTTCTTTAGACCTTTCAGAATTCGCCAATATGTTGTAAGCACTATAATATTCTCGATAGCGGGGACGAGATTCCATATTATTCGACATTACCAGCGATTTGCCGTTTGGGGTGATATTCAGTTATCGATACTTTTAGGTCATTATTCGCTTTGATGTTGAATCGTTTGGGGCATGTGGCGCGAGTGATAATCCTTTGATATCAGTGGAGAAACGATCGATTCACAGAGCGATGAGGTCAGTTACGCGTGTACAGCACACGGGTTAAGCTCTACCGGGTCGTACCTCTGCAGGAGTTGCCTCATGCAGTTTATGCTTCGGTTAGAGACTTCGACCTCTCGACCTCGCGGAGGGTCGTTGCGCCAAAGACGCGTTGCATGTTACCACCGAGACACGGCAAGGAGGAACAGATCGATAAAATAGTATGCTAACCTGCGGGCCTATAGTAGACGGAGTTGTTATGCCATATACAACGAGGGTTGAAGGCGTACACGTGCCCTGCAACTACTGTAAAACAGGAGCGGCGATGGTATGAGAAGAAAGAAACGCGAACACGTAATCTCTCGTCGCACTATTACAGCACAACCGCCATCGGGAGGGTCGCGAGAGAGGAGAGATCGATGTTACGTTAATGCGCGCTCACGTGTGATTGATGACGCTAAAGTACATTATGAAGGCGTATATTGCTGCTAGTAATGTTGGTATAATAGTGTCCAGATATAGCGGAAGGTCTCGAGAGCATCGATATCTATATGAAATTCCCTCTCCCCGAAGACTATCGCTATCGCTGGCGAATACGCGGATAAGTCTCGTGCGAGTTGGTTGACCTCCGACTACTCCGCAGGAGTATCTTCTCTATACACCTGTTGCTCTATCTGCTATGTGTATATTTCTCTCTGACGCCGAGTACGCGTTTACCAACAGAAGTATGAGTAACGTGTGACGTTTAGCTTACGACTGTCGACGCGTCAACGAACGATAGAGAAACTCTATGGGTGCAGAGACGTTTATTGCGAATCGCTTTCGCAACAACGAATCACAAGGGTGTTTGGTACTCTCGATGCATTTTTCAGATCAGAGGCAAAGTTTGCTATTACGCGGAAGAAAATTCATTTTTTTATTTTTTTCGCATTAGATTTACTCGATAATCGTTTGCACTCGACGACAGTGTTATATGCAGAGAAATATATCGAAGTGAGTATGTAACTTGTCTGCTAAGATACAATGATTTAGTGACTGGATGAAATAATGATTTCGTTAAAAACTCCCATAGAAATAACGTATATGTCGAAATATATAAAATATATACCTTAATATACAACAGCAAAAAATTCTCTATTTCATTTATATCGTAAATATATCTCCGGAAGATTTTTTAGAAGATAAATCTCCAGATTTAAGGAATATATATGTTGAATATATAGAAACAAAATAATCATTTTGAAAAAAAAAAAAAAAAAAACACAGACTGTCCTGAAAAGTGGTTAATTTGCAAAAAGTTTTGAATTATTTTACTGAGTGGGAAAAAATCTTCGATCTAATTGTGGGGATCGCGAATAAAAGAATTCAATAGGAAGAATTATATATACGTTATTAAAATGATATATAATTTATATATCGTGTGGCAAAGAGTCCTATATAGTGTACATATATCAGTATATAATTAATTTTCATGAAAAACGCACCAATGCAATAATTATTTGGTCTTCGTAATCTTCTTTTTTCCTTTCCGTCTTAAAACGTCCGTTCGCGATTTTCATTGGAGTTCCTCGATTATTGGTTATCTCTTTACACGTTACGAAACCTTTCAAAGTACCGGCGGAATATACAGCGATAAGGGACAAGTGTGCTACGATCAATAGTGGATAATAATAACGGTTCGGCAAAATAGATGGGATTTCGTTACAAAGCGGCATACGATAATTATTCCCTACTGCACATCCTCTTTGTTATTTTTCTTGCCTTAAACACCTGTTTTCATTTAAAAGCCCACAATCGCTTTAATTAAAAGCCTCGTATCCAGAGAGGTCAGAGATGAAACGAGCGTTGGTCGGTGGGGATGTGACCTTAAAGATCCCGTTACCGCAAGCTCTCGCACAGTGGTGAGAGCCGGATGTGTACTATGTAAACCACACGATAAAGAATACTCTCGTGTTGCGGGGTGGCTGGCAGCTTTTTCTCCGCCAACGGTCGGCCAATAAATCATCGTATATCCAACATGAGTGAGTAAGAGCAATGAATCCGAATATCAGCTATTCTCCATTCGCTCCCTTCTTCCTTTCTCTGCGTTTCTGTATACCGTATACACGATAAGCGCGATATTTTTACAAGGTTACCGGTGCGACGGGTCTTGTTTCTTTCAAACTTTTTTTTTTTTTTTTTTTTTCGGGAACGCGCTGCTGAAAGTATTAACGCTCGTGCGGCTATGGTTTTCGAGAAGTGTCTGATGTTACATGCGCTTCGACGGGGAATGTTCCGCAGTGTTTGCGCTCCGCCTCGCGTACTTCACCGGATACGTTTACCGCGGGTACGGGAGTAAATCATCGCCAGATGCGCATTATCCAAACAGCTTGTCGAACTTTTCGTGGCCGTGAAGGCGCTGAGTTAAGCTCTAAGCTTAACCGAATTTGGAGGAGGTGTCCGAGGACGGATGTTGAGGCTACGCCGGTGCGCGCCCACGACAAGTGAGTCTAAACGTCTTAATATAGACGCTTTGATTATGTGCGCTTTGATATTTCATAGAAATAGATCGGGTGATTAGAAAAAATATTAAAATAATAAATGACCCACGAAAAACTTAATGGTATCAGCACCGGTTTTATCAATTATCGGGTTTCACGGACATCTTCATGTAGGGACTATTATCTTGAGATCGTAAAATCACGAAGTCTCGTCAGCGTATTGGAAAGGCCTTGCGATTCAAGGGGTTTCGTCGAAACTTCAACTTTTAACGAGTCTCCACCGAGCAATGGTATTATATAGCAATCGGAGTTTTCAACTACTGTAAAGCCCTCTATATATCCATATCTATATGTAGATATATGTATATAACGTATTCATATACGTAGCATTCCTTCCTAATACGGTAAAAGTGGTTTTATCGTGCAACACTCCGCTCGGCGCCGCGCTACGACACCTCGTACATAATATAATATAGCGGTGTTATATTATATTGCAATATATAATAAAATATACAACCCCCGCGAAGTCTTAATAACGCAAAGAGTTGCATACGTCGAAGCTCGGGGACACGGTTATTCCGGTAAATGGGATCAAATCTCGTTTCGCGTAGTTATTCGCTCGGGTTCACGGTACGGAAATTCGTGGCGAGCTTCTCCATCCGTTGTGCCGGACGTCGAAGGCGTCGTCGGGGTTAATTTAATGAACACGCTTCGGCGCGAACGGGAAATGAGGATGAAATGGTCGTGGGAAGGAACCCCCCCTATTTCTCGACGTGGAATTAACGGTTATAAAACGTATAAAAAGATGAGAAAAGTAAGAAGCGAAGGAACAGATTTTTACCCTTAAGCAATTGTTCAATTTTTTTTTTTTTTTTTTTTTTTTTTTTTTTTAACATAAAGTCGAACTATCGATCGGTGTTAAAACTCGCGAATTCACCCCGTAATCAACCTCGATGTGTTTTCATCCCGGCGGTACGGTTTCATGTGCACGTGCACAAGGATCGCAGTTGCATTTTGCAGTACAAAACGTTGACGAGACTACGGTTAATGAAACTGGGATTGTTTTCTCCACTGAGAACAATGAGCAAAATAGGAAAGAAAGTAGCGAGAGAGGGTGAGAGGGAGGATGGAAAGTTTCTTCTATTCTGCTCGGCGGATTATTCGCCTTTCCCCCGCCATTGTTTCAACGATAAAGTGAAAGCGAACTCATTCCGATGTGCCTACTTACCCGCTCTCGTGTAGACACAAACGACTACCAACTAGCACACCGGAGCTTTTACAGTGGAATAAATCGTTGCTCGGTCGAACGGAGGAATCTCGAGCGAACAGAGCCGAGCCCCCGCCGTATCTCGAGGAATTTAGGTAGCAATTAATTCGTTCGTCAAAGCCCACGATTAATGCGGAGGGATCATGCAGAACGATGAAATTTTACTGTGTCTCCAATCGGAATAACGTAATGGAGCTTTCGATGTGAGGGATGTGCGGTGATAAAAAAATTATTGTATTTCGATCGAGGAGGTCATGTGAATACAATTCTTTACTACGCGACTGTAAATGGAGAAATATTATGCGTTCGACATTACCGAAAAATGATTTTATTTCACACCGTGCGTAAAACGCGCTTTAACGCACACTTTGCGTTGTGAAATAAAAATTTGTACGATTCTCATGCAAAAAACGTATTCTTTGCTCGTGATTGCTCGACGTGATGCAGCGACGATTGCTGTACGTAATGTACTATTTTTCGTATCCGTCCTTTTCTATCATCTAAAATGCTGAACAGATCGTGAAATGTCCCGCAGTTAAAATGTTCAGAATTTTCTATTGCGCGTTCTTAACTTCATTGTTCGTTGATTCATTCCATAGATCGTTAATAAAGTTCCGTTTAGTCGCGGATCGGCGCAACAACTAAGCTATTGTAACGAAAAAATAAAAAAAATCTAATAATTTTTAATTTGATGTCATAGAAATCGCCTACGTCAGTGATAGTCGGTATATTATTTAAATAAGCACACGGAGACAAGAGGATTAAAGGAAAGTCGCGTCGATTAAAGAATAATATCCAATGGAAAATAAAAACGAAAAATTAAAACGCGGAATAAAATTTTTTGTACAAAACCTCCGACTTAAAAGTAAATGATCCACAAAAAGTTTTTAATACTTAGAAGATTAAGTAAAAGTTTCCGGTGCAATCGAGTAAACGCTTGTTAAATTATTTTATTCGCGTTCTCCAACTGCATCGGAAACTTTTGGCTAATCTGTTCAATTGTTTTAAAGTTTTTGCGGATTAACCACTTTTCTATTCTTTTTTTTTTGCTTATTTGCCAATGGCATCGTCCGCACTGTTACCCCGGAAGAGAAAAATACACCGACGAAAGAAAAACAGACCGGTGCCAGGGTTGGGTTGACTGCAACCAACTGTTTGCCGACGAGTAAAGCCCGCGTGGGTTTCGAGTGGAAGAAATCATAGTGCAATGTCGAGCGCACCTTCCTCCATCGAACTCCGTGCATGTGGATAACTCTCTCACTCTACTTCCCTCTTGTTCTCCAGTGTTAACCCCACATAGCCGTCACGTAATGTAAGCAGCAATTAACGTGCGGCTCCCGTAACCCAACGATTAACGATCTGTTTGCACTTAACCGGCATGAGCGCACAGTGGCACCAGCAAGATCGCTGATTGGAAACTCTGTTACAGACCAGAATTCAAAGTGAAATACGCTATCCATTGCGAGAAACTCGACAATAGCGGAACGTTAAGTAAATAAAAAAAAACGAAAGCAAAAAAAAAAAAATACGAAAGAAAGTACGCGATCTCTTGGAACTTCAAACGGAGTTTAGAGAAATAATGGCAGAAGAGATCCCAAACCTTTTTCATCCCACCTATTATTTATTGCCCTTAACGCTGGTACCGGAGGAAAGTCAGAGATCCATTGATACGTAGGTATCCCGGCCGGTTTTTGCCCTCGAGAAAAGCAAATCCCATCAACCAGCTGGACCCACGAGCAAGCGCTCTCCCTCTAGTCAAAGTAAGGTAACTTAATGTTCCGAGAAAACGTGCGGGGGTCGGACACGACCCCGACGAATCCTTTGCTGAACTTTAGTGCCCACGTTCGACCTCATCTGCTTTTTCCTTACAACGATTTGCGGCTTACACGTTTCTCGCTTCCTTTTCAATTCTCGTCAACCCCCAGAGGAATATTACCTATTTCTATTCACGATGTAGAGATTCTATTTCACACTTGACGAGATAGAGAAGTTTAAGGCGCGTGCAGCCCTTGACTATAATAGATAGAAGTTATGCACGTGAAAAGTGAGTCTCGCGTACGACGAGGGAAGCGTACTGTCTCGTGAGAGAGAAGTCAATCGAATCGTCAGTCAACACGAGAGAAACGAGCGAACAGCTGACTAACTGGATCGTTCTATCGTTCATCGTCACATCCCCTTCGTCGGTACCATCTTCTATCCTTATAACACCCCCCTAACGAGATCTCGAATGCCCGCCTCCCACACTGCACAGAGGTCCCGGACTCGATTGATACGCCCGGGGATCCGATGACGACTCTCGCTCGTGGAATTCAGTCGTTTCACCGGATATTGGCGAGTGGGAATCCGATAAGCAGACACGACGTGTGCACCGAGACCCCGGTAACCGTAGAATAGGCTTTTGCCTCCTCTATACCACAGTGCACCGGATATATAATGCTGTTTCTGATATAGCCAATACCCCGGATGTGCTTCGCTGGAAACAGAGACCGACATACACTTGTCTGCATCTTCCGCCCCCGCGATTTCTCGAGTGTGAACTCGTCGAGGCAATAGAGTCGAAAATTCTTCCTAAGATATCTCGCGAAACCACTGTATTTCTTTGGTACAAAGAATTTAAGTGCGTCTTATATCCTCGTAGATCGATTCTTTTTTTTTTTTTTACTATTTACTATCGTTCGAGAATAGAAGACACTGATAAAGACCTTTTAAGAAAAAAAAAAAAAAAAAAGGAGTCGATTTGTAACGAGTTCTCTGCAATGAAAGCGCAATGAGAGACTATTCATTTCCGCGTTGCAAGAAGAAAAGCTCGACGATGGGCGAGAAAGAGAAATAAGAGGAAAAAAAAAGCGATGGTGCGGTTTTTTTTTAACGCTGTGCTGCGCTCAGCACTCGTGAAAGGAGCGAAGCCGGCGGGATGAGCCTTCGAAGCTTCCATCGATGAGAAATTGATCGGACCTCTATATAAGTTGGGCGGGGATGATAGTTCGCTGTCAGTGGGAGCGGCGACCCGGAGTTCTTAGCCACGGATCTCCAGCGGGTTAAGGAAGAATGGACAGTGAAAAATGGGAAACTATCTCGCATACGAGAGATGGAATTGAGGTTTCGTCCTCGCGGTCCAACGGTACACGAGCTCAGTGCGAAATTTCAGTGATGATATTATCCTCTGCTGTTCATTTTTTTTTTTTTTTTTTTTTTTTTTTTTCATCTCAACTCGAGTATATATATTTTTCACGCCACATGCATAAAGATTGCATGGGCACTTTATGCACTCCGATAAGAGAGAATTTCTTCGATCTCCCGCGTTAGTACGGTTAAGCATTTTCTTTGATACCCTTGTCATCGGACTATTTCCGCATAACTATTCAACTACACGAGATATCTTTGAGAAAATTCCGTTCACGTTTACTCTATCGCATTCTTTCGTAGCTGAGAGGGTACATGGCGATAACATTTTCTCACCATTCCAATGAGATTCCTGCGCGCCAACAAAAGCGAACATGTTTTTTTTTTTTCTTTTGTTCCGATGTTTTCTCGTATCTATGCGCCGTAGCAACAACGGCCGTATCGAGAATCTCGCGCGATCAACTTTATCCTATCGAGTCTCTCGCGCTGAGGGTCGAGAAATAATGTAAAAAAAAAAACGTACTACAGGAAGTGTAAATTCCGATGTTTCGCAAAACGAATGAAAAATATTACGAAAGCAAATTTTTTAAAATTGATTTTCAAAAAATTGGTGATCTACAAAATATTAAAATAATTTTACATACTCGGCAAATATTTTCATCACGCGTTGGGGATCGCGATTACACGAATTCAACGGGCGTTTCCCCGGGGACAGCACGACATTTATTTCCGGTCCGTAAATTTTCATTCTATTCTGTTGATGAATTAATACTTGTTGAGTCGAAAATTTAATTTACAACATTTTTTTTTTTCTCATTTTCTCGCAAAGCTTTTTTTTCGTAACAATATTTTTTTGTGTTTCTGATGGAAACTCATTCAGAGTATTGTACAACATCGGAAAATCATATTTATAATAGAAAGAAAAACGAGAATAGATGACAAGAGCGACACGCAAATCCGTTTTTATTTTTTATTATTTTTTTTTTTTATGTATTGGAAATTTATCCCGCTTCGCCGCAAACGTCCGTTAACTGTTTTTCTCGGTCAAGTTTATTGAAATAACGTATCGACTGCCACTGCCCGGAGTGTAACTGACATGACATAGGATTCAAATATCGATAAATTCAAACGGGGATGAGATTTTTTTTAATTCCGACATCCTATGACTAAACGTAGTTTTACGAAACAAACGGTTGAACGATTCAACAAAAAATTGGACGGAGATTATTACTCGGAAATTTTTTTTGAAAATTTCACTCCGAAATCAATATTTGTTTTTTTTTTTTACGTTTTGGAAATTATACGAAATTAAGGTATTTTCTGGCATTTTTGCAAGTTTCCCCATATATATTTATCACTTTACTGTACGTGTGGAAATATTCGATCGATTTAAGACTTAAGGTAGTTATCGCGCGGTATCGATTTTCTTAAGATTTTATTCAATTTTTATCTATTCATTATTTAATGCGTCTTCAATACACGTCTGAAGTTGCAGCACGATTTACCACCCGGAAGCAGAGAAAAAAATTATTAAAAAACGTCTTTATTCTCGGCATTCCCTATCAAATAACATGGTGGATTACATTTTTCGATCACCGTAAACGTATCCTTCTTACCATTTTGAATAAATTTTTTTGAGGGTTAAACGAATGTCTACTCCTTTCTTTCACTAAATTTGGAAACAATCGACCACGTACTTTGAAAAATTAAATTTTGCAATGATTAGTTAATAACATTTTGAAATTATTATTATGCAAAATCGATAATTTCATCACCTCCATTTTTTTCAGATTTTTAAACCACTGAGAAGTGTTTGCAATTCCCTCTCATTTCTCTGAAACTTATGTGAAGTCAGACTGTTCGCACGATAATCACCTTAATAGTAATCATTTCCGTACTTCGGCTTCTCAACATTTTGCATTTCGCTACACTGAGAAATGTTTTTCTTTGTCGTTAACAAATATATAGTTGGATGTGGCGAAACGCCTGTTATGTTATTGTTGACAAATATCAGTTCAGTTAATATTTCATTGAGCCAAATGCACATTAACAGCATTCGTTAATATTTAACAAATCTTATTTAACTAATTTGAGATTCGGTACCAAAATCTCCAAATATTCATTTCGTCATATCCAATTATACATATGATAACTATAAATACATTTTCCCCAAAGTTTCCATATTGAGAAAAACAACAGCGGAAATCGTGAAAACTGTTGCAAAATTGAGCGTAAAGTCCCAAAAATCATGAAGAATCTCTTAGAATACGGATTTTAGGAAATACATTTCGCAAAAGCAACGAACACATACCGCATTGTAGACGTGCTGAATACAATTTGCCTCAACAGGATAGGAAAATTTCTCAAAATCCTCAAATATACCAATTTTACTGTACTATTGAATAATTCCTTCTATTTTTCTATTGAGCGATTAATTCCCCAAAATTCTCTCCCTATACATCGCTACAAATAACAATCCGATATCTTCGCTCCAAAGTTAATCGCAAAACACTAATTCTCGTGAACGCGTTGTAAAAAAAGATAAATCCCATCGTCACAGTAACGGGAGGCATCAATTGCTATCTCGTCCGGTATCTCGTCAGATTCGATTAAACGCGAACTGAGGCTAAAATCGTTAATTACGCTTTGGCAATATGTGTCCCAATAGAAAAGGGTTACCTGTACTCATGCGGAGAAATATAATTCAAGGGTGATGATTACGTTATACGCAGTAGTAAAACGAAGCAACGAGGACGACGACGATGATACATGAAGCTCGCGTGCATGTTAGTGATATGTATAACACATATAGTATCGGGGAGTGGTGCAGAGTGAGGCAAAGCGACGTTTTAATGCAATTTGTGGGCTCTACCTGTACTCACCGATCTCCTGTACGTTCCTGTCATGGTAACCCCCGGCGAAAGACTGTAACACATAAATATATTGTGATTTTTATTCCGACTCTTCAATCGATAGGGCGGCTTAGTAGTTTCTAAAACTCGTGCGAATGAAGTCGTCAATAGAGCTTTTTTTTCTTTTTTTTTTTTTACGCCTCATCGTCTCTCGCCGTTCGGCGCTCGTCACATCTAATCGCAGCAGGCATTCCCTATCGTATACTCTACGATCTGTTTGTTTATTTGACGAACCAGTATAATCACGCGCTTCACATACTCATCTCTATAACTACTCGCGCGCTTAGTTTCGCCAATGAGTATAAACTGATGTAGTGAACGGAAAAATCTTCCCTTACGATTTTCCTCATTGTTCTTTTGTATCAGCAACATTTGCGCAATACAACTGACGTTATCTGACGCCGAGTTTTCGGCTATTCAGCCAACAAGAACCGCGAAACACGTGATTTTAAACGTCACCCAAGTGCACTCTCGCATACCTAACAAAACGGCTGGGCAGCTGCCGCGTGTTTGTTTGAAAATAGAAATCGATTTCCTACGGAATTTCTATGTTGACGCTAGCAATCTACTGTAACGCGGGGGTCAGTACAGACCGCGGGGATGCCAACTGCGGTGAATCGAAATCCTCACGGGAAATTAATCGACGCCAACGTACACACACCTCGACGGCTTTTTAAGGGAAAACAAAGGATCCCAGTGTGGCGGTGTCTGCCGCTCGCGCGAGTAAAGCGCGCGCGTTCATACCAAACGGGTTCTCGCGTACGAAGCTTTTGCAGACCCTTTCGCTGTATGCTTCGATCTTCTCATTCGCATTCTCTTATTTCCGACTTCGGTTGAAAGCTCGTCGAGATATATGGACTTTACTACGGTCCCTCGAGACTTTATAGCGGCCGGGACTTGCGAGTGCGCGAACGACTTGCTGGAATCAAGTCTGCGAACGTAAATCTCTGTCCAATCTCTTCCGACCGTCGAATGCACCTTCTCGACGACTTATATAACGTTTTGGTTTATACTAAATACGTTCTCAAGCTAAACGTTACTTATAGAGTGGTATACGTTTTTCTCCACTTTTATAGCTTTAATACGAAATAGTCGATTTATCGCGAGAATTCTCGAATACATCGAGACCTTCGGTTCTTCGTCTTTACGTTCTCACTTGTTCTCTTGCTCTAGATTTCGCACATTTCTTTTCTTTACTCGTCTATCTGCTACGTCTGAAAAGATTCATGTCGAGTGTCTGTGGGGGGCTGGTGTGAGAAAAGCTTTACGATCGACCTATATCGCACTCTATACTGCACGAGATCGAGAAAAGAAATCGTGCGAATCGAAGGAGTGTCCGTAGGTAGGATGAAAAATTCTAAGAAGGAAGCCGTAAGGTGCAACACACAGCTCAACCGGTTCGTTGAACCTCGATGGGCGCCAACCACGTCCGAGAGTGAGAGACAAATTGCGAATCTCTATAGCTATGAATTATTACTCCTTTGTTCAGGCAATGCTGCTGCTGTTGCGAGAGATCGACGTGAATGAAAGCACGATGACGGGTTTGGCAAAAGGGTCGTAAGAAACCGCAACTCATTTCTCATCGTTATACCTCTGTACAGAGCGATCGATGGGGTGAAAAAAACTTTATGCAGAATTACGTTAAATCATTTTATGAAATAAAGATGACGTTATTTTAATGCACCAGTCGCATAGGCGTGTTTCGTACATAAATTAATTGTTTGCAGAATTATTTTAATATTTTTTGCAAAATATAGATGTGTATCTTTTCAGTGTATTAAAGATGCATAATAATTTTTTTTTTCGCGTCTGACACTGATTTTTATTTATCGAATATCATGTTTCGAAAGAAATAACTATCAAATCCATGATAAGCGGATTTAAAAATATCGGACAAAGCTTTCGAATGTTGACTATGAGAAGAAAAAAAAATTGTTGCAATTTCTTTCGCGAAGTTTGGCAGTTTTGACGTTCTTAAACAGCAATAGTTTCGCTTTTTAATAGAATATCGAAGAACCCGACGGATACATCGTGTTCTGCGAGGAAAAATTCACGAGATAGAGTACTTGGCAGGATTACAGAACCGTTTTTTTCGAGTTGTAACAGCACAATAAAACACGTCAAAAACTCATGATAAAGAGGTATCCTTGCTTTTTTTTTTTTTTTGCATTTATTTTTCACAAAATGGAAGTGTTCCAAAAAATGTTCTGCACCATATATTCCCATGTATTTTTTCGCGCGTAAGACGAAACCGACTGCGCTTTTGGTCAAAACTCAAATGGGCCATTGGTAACATTGAAAAACTATTTTTTGCAACATTCATTTTTGGCGCGTTTCAAGTTTCTCTTCAACAGCTTTCAGCTTCAGTCTCGCGTAACAGCCAATCATTGGATGAACGAAACGACAGGCGTTATATCTTTTATAACTGCGATAGACGAAATGACGAGCGGGAGAATGTTTTTTTTTTTTTTTTCCTTTTTTTTTACTGCATCGAGAATTCTGCAAAAGTGGCGCTATGCGGGTTCGTGCCCTGCACACCGAATGATAAAAGCTCGGGTCGACTGTAGCCAAATCGTGAAGCAAAGAAGTATAGAACTGGACGAGTTGAGCGTCGGTTTCCAGCACACAGAGCCACCCATCGCGCGCTTAATTGTGGCCTAATTATAACACACGCCCTCCACACGCGTTTCCTACAAGCGGTGACTGTGCCCCGCGGTGTTTCAGCTCAACACACACACACAGAGAATCACCTACTATAGCGAACTCAGTGAAAATGTGAGTGCGACGATAATGTAAAAGCTGCAAGGTCGAGCGAAAAGCCGAAAGAGAGAGGAGCACTCGCGAGTGTCGAGATATAATCCCTCTCGCTATTCCGATTCTCGCACTTGCGCTTATTCTATCTTCGCTACTCTCGTGCTTAAATCTCAGAAAAAAAAAAAAAAAAAAAAAAAAAAAAAACGACTTTGCCTTAAGAGAGAAAATGTTACTTGTTCCCGAAGAAGAATTGCGAGTGAAGAGCTTTGTACCCGACATACTGAAAAGTATTATACTATTCCGTCGGATGGTTTTTTTTTTTTTTTGCCCGGAAGCTCGACGCTTCCATTACGGAATTTAAGCGTCGACAGACGTCCAGCGTTGAATTCGTTTATAGCGTCCGCCTTTCTCGAAACTCCTTTTTCCTCGTCCATTCTCATCATACCGATAATGATATAAAACTCACCGCTAGAGGTAAAAGAACACAAAACTCCGTTCGTTTCCCTTTAACGGTGGTATAACAAATCTTTTAACAAACTGCGCATCGAAGAAGCGAATCCTCTCTCTCTCGAGGCAAAGCTCTCTATCGATCTCCGTAACTCCCTTTTGTCGCGTTAAGCTTCACGCAAACGGACAACTAAAGTCCGAGGATATTTGTAGCAATCGAAAGAATCGATGCCGTCTGTCCTCGTTGACTTTATCGATGAAGTGAACCGCCGCTCAAGCATCTTCTTTCTCTCGTCTGACATCGACGGGGGTGAAAAAAAGAAAATAACGAGACAAATCGGAGGGAAACTTCGATAACTGTACAGACGTGACGCAACTGTATTTATTTTTCTTTTAGCTTCTTTCCTTTGGGGTTATATTCTTCCTCGTTTCAGATCTATCGATACCATCAACGAGTGCCGCAAAAAGATTCAGATATCCCGTGACTAAGATAAAAGAAAGGGTTATTTCTATCGAAAATTCAGCGAATCTTTTCCATTCTATTCATCGATGTTATTGTCGCCGAAATCCGAGTCACCCGATTTCATTTGTATTTATCACAACACTCGTCAGAGTTCGGTAATTGATTCATTTAAAAAAAAAAAAAAAAAAAAAAAAAAAAAACGCCACATAAACGTTTTCTTTGCGGTCCGTTGCCTATAATTCTCTCGCATATTGCTACGCCGATACTTATAATTCTCTTGCATATTGCACGCCTCTCTCGACTGCTTGTGTACTGCCGATAATTTAATAGCCATGGGGAATAAAGTTTCTCTCTTATATCGCTCTCTCTCTCTCTCTCTCTGATTTTCTCGTTCCGTCTCGGCAAAGCACCTTGCGGCGTGAAATTCTACGACTTCCTGCTACCAACAGTAGCCGCGGTATTCGGCCACTCGAAGGAATTACACGCTTTTCTCGTTTCAACGAAACCGCAGATGCTGGCCGCGACGCTGGCTACTCGGGAGACTAACGGATTATTGCAAACAACCGCGAACGTCGCTTGCGAATTTGTTCGATTCTCCAAACTCGCTCGTTCATCCCCCCCGTTTCCTACCTCTCCACCCTCCACTCGACCGTGTGTTACGCGCTTATAGTGTGTTTCATCCGCACTCTACTCTCGAGTCACGTAATCAGGTTGTGCTTGTCGTGGAGCGTACTCCGCGGTTTCGTACCTCGAGGACAACGTAACACTCCGAGACTTTGTTGGAACCCCAGTATATACAGATACCTTCCCTTCCCTTTATCGTCAAAGTATTGGTAGCCAAGTATTACTCTGTACATATACTCTTCGTATTTGCGAGAGCATCTCATATTCTGCGCACTCAGTATATATATATATGTATCTATATCTATATATATATATGTATTTTACGTATGTTCCGTTCATCAGTGCTGCAGGACGACGCGAAGAGATAGGAGTTCCAACACATACCCCTAAATCCACACACCAGCGCACCGACGCACGTACACAGGCGCGCAAGGGGTGCGAGGCTGTTGCTCGGGTTCGAGAGAATCAATGGGGAAGGCGTCAGTCTGGTCCGGTATATTCTCGTCCTTCATATAAATTGTGTACGGCTAAAGTCGGCGTCGTTCCTTTGCCCCCGCTTGCCTTTCGTCTATCCTTCCATTTCATCGTGCCAACGGTACCCACCCTCCGCATCTATCGCTCCGTTCACGTGCGTTTCCATCCCACCCCTCGATTTCTCGCGACTAATAACATTCGCATGATTTAGCAGCGACGGACATCAACGAAACCAACATCGCGCAGCCCCTTCGTCAACGGCGAAAGTCACCCTCCCCCTTTTCTTGCCGAATTGTTATGCTGCTTCGTACTTTCCGAGGAGATAAAATATTTATGGTTATCTGAGCTTCGCGACGCGTGTAACTGCACGCTGCAGCGGTTTCGCGCTGATACATCGCGCAAATCCTGTGCGGAGTTGTTATTGCGCGAGATAAACTATCTTGAGGCGTTCGCATATCTCCAGTTACTTGCAATACCGCCATCCGAATCGCTTTTACACGCGACACCATTCATCGTAAACGCGAGAGGTGCGCGTAGCGATCTATTTTCCGATGACGAAACGAATAACGTACAGCACACCGCCAGGGGTTGCACAACCCCCTAGAAACTTATTGGAATAATGAAAAACAATCGAATGAAGGTGAACTTTACGATTGTCATGGACCACGTATCGGTAGCCGTACTGAAAACATGATACGTCGGGAGAACGGAATACTTAGATGGAAAAACCGCATTAAACACTGAAAAAAGTGTTTATTTATGGTTAACAAACGTATCGATGGATATGACATCACGAAATTAATAATAAATTATCGTTAACAGATGAGTCAAGAAATATTGAATTAAGCAAATTAAAATTCGATAATATTTAACATTTATTTCGCGGAATCCAACTATATACTCGTTAACTGTAAATAATCACTATTCTCAGTACACTAACGAACTATTACTTCTCTCGACTAATTGTTAGTTTTCTAACCCTTAATTTTTTTTTCAGTTCGACGGTCGATGTAATTCAATGCGTTCGTCAATAAGTTCATTTCCTTTTGAAAAGAATTTTCTCGTATCGGAATTATTGCGCTTTATTAATTATCTCGAGGTAAATAGAGATGAAATATTTTTAAAAAATTGGATACACGTCCGCGATGAAACGAGTGACACGGGGGAGGTTCGCTCGACCATGTTTGATCTGATTCGGGGCTTTTCCACTAGCCGCGAGCTTATCCGTCGTCCGTGGCTCGGAAATACCGATAAATATAATCCCCCGGCTTGATCTCTCGCTTTCGGAAGCTCGCTGATTATATATTCCAGAAACATCGAGTGTCCTCTCCCTCGCCCACCCCTTTCGATCCCCTTTCGATCTTTTACTCGCGCAAATTAATTAAAAGTCGTCGGTAAGTTGGTACGTGAGACGACGACACTGTCTTCTTTAGAGTACTTCACTTCGCTTCACTTACTGCACCTTCACAGCGGAAAAGATTGACCTCTCCGCCTTCGAAGGAGACGAAGACTAACAATCCTTTGATCGTACCAACGTCGATAATGGAAAACCTTTCTTTGCACTTTTAGGTGAGAAGAATAATACCATTTGGCGAGTCCTGCGCGGAGCATAGAATTTTTCACGATTTTTCATTCCTCGTCTCAAGTTTACGAGGTTAGGTCATTTTTTATCTTCCGTATTGATATATTCGGGGGGTATATATGTTTATGCGGATATTGCAAGTGCAGTTTATCCGTGCGGTTGAACGTAGAGTCGCGCGATTTGGTTGTTGTCGCGAATGAATATCGAGTACACGGGGCGTTGGCGGTCGCAAGTGCACGGGCGGCGGATGTACGCCGCCCGAGGGCCCTAAGCCGGAATACCGGCAGAATGATTGGATTAATCGTACAGGATATCGATCGATCGTCAGGTCGACCGCGCGAGCCTATCCTCCAGTCGTCTCGCACCGGTTGTCCTATGCCGGTAGGGACATGACTGGTTATGGGCGACGACCCGCACGATTGCACACCACACACAGCACACTCCTCTAATAGAATGCCTGCAGGGGATGAACATCGTGCGATAATCTCGCGTGTCCTTCTCTTCCTTCTCATCCCACCCCCACCTTCTTCCGTATTATCGTACTTAAACAACTGTTCGCGATATAACTCTACCGGTAGAATTAAACGATCTGCTCTTCTATTGCGACAATATAATTATCGACGATCATACGTATCGTCGTCTCGGCAACGGCGAGAAAAAAAAAAGTACAGTACCCATTGCTGGCTGCCAAAAGCATATTGTGTTTTTTCAATTCTATTACAGTTCTTACAATCGCATATGCGATTAAAACAATGAAATGTACTCTTGCAAGGAAAAGCCGAAAATCTGCTGTATTGTTTTAATATGCAATTGTAAGAATTGCAGTAGAATTGCAATAATAACATATGTTTTTGGCAACTCGCAACTTTTATGTTGTGGGTACTGTTTTTGTAATTTTTTTTTTTTTTTAGTACGCGAAATACTAAATTTCATCGCCGTGCTCCCGGATACGAGATTTTCGACGATAAGAGAACCGGGAGTTGCATATTGAAATATTTTTTATTTTCCGCGAAAATTTAATGTCTTTGTTTTCGTAAATTTTAATTTCGTTTAATACGATTTGGCGAACAAGGATTTATTTTTTATTTGCAATTGAAAGAACAGAATTTATTCTTTTTATTCCGACTGAAAAAGGACAATTCTTTATTTAAGTTTTATTTCATCAATACATTGAAAGTAATCATGAAAATTCGATTGTATTGAAAATTCGCGTGGGAGTCGAAGAAGTGGTTCTCGGGGCTCCAATATCTCAAAGAAAATGTATATAATTTCGCAATAGTAGCGTAACGATGGTTAGTCTGCCTGTACGCGAAAGAGTTTCCCGCGACAATAGTTTTCCTGTTTTCGTTATTCTTGTCTCGTGTCTCCCGCACTTCCCTCGTTATCCATTATCGTTTGCCGGGATTGCTAATTCTCAAAGGAAAATATCCCTAATAATCATGTAAACCAAATTGACTAAATTTACCGAAAATGGAGTTCGCGCATTGTATTAACAGATTACAATCAATGGGATGTTAAGCGTTTTCACGAACGCAATGAAAAAAAAAAATTTCATTAATAAAATCTTCGGCAGTTGGTTCATCAAAGCCATTGGTTGCCCCGAATTAATTTTACGCTCAATTGCGCCAATAATCGTTGAATAACCTAATTTCACGTAATTCTTCACCAACGATAACTAATTCCGCAGTTTTACCAAGTAAACACGCCGTTTCGACTAACTAACTACCCGAGTCTTGGATAATTCAACGATTCATTTTTTTTTTATTCAACGGAGAAACGACAAGCTGTTGGCGCGATACCAGGACGTACGCCGGCTTCAGTTAAATCGCCAGAAGTTGCAGGCAGTATCAGTCCGATGCCGTAGCCAACCGCGAAGATCTCATCACAGCGTTACTGCGATAGCAAAACCGCTGTTGAGAGACTCGATGAATCTTTCGTTCGAAAAGATTACTACAGGAATAACTGTCGGAGCCGATTTTTTTCGCGCTTTATGGGAACGTCTTACGTCACGAGTATCCACTATGGAGCTTTCGTCCAATTCTCGAACGTTAAATTTTTTTTTTTTTTTTTTTTTTTTTTTTTTAGTATCCGATCGTCGAGATGTTTCCGCGTCTCTCAATATTACACGACTAGAATTTATTTAAAAATTGTCAGAGGATAGATCGTTCCGTTTACATTGTATATATATTTATACATATATATTTCGAGAATGATAAGTTGAAAGTTTGCCAGCGCCGCGTGGGAATAGCGGGACGGAGTCAACACGTGCGTTTGACCAGACAAAACGAGAAGAAATATACTCGATACAAGATATATACGAAGTATAGCGCCAGTCGGCATGTCGACAAAGAGGAGTGTTCGCCGAGGATATTCGCACAAAGTTTTGAGTTTCGATATCCCGGAAGCTTCGAAGCAAACAAGCATACAAGGTAACATATATTTTTCTATTCGCAATGCTGTGAGATAAGAAAATCCACCCTCCGCACTCGTCAAAGGGTTCGTCGTCGTCGTCGTCGTCGTCGTGGTTCGGGAGTTCACTTCAGGATCGACACAAGAAGCCAAAGTGACTCGGGTTATCTCTCAGACGGGTCTATTTGCCGCACGGTTTTCGCTTCTCTTTTATCCGTAATATATATATACGTTTACATAACCTATATATGTATATATGTTTATATATGTCATTCCCGGCATCGTGAGAGAAAGAGATTTTATAGAACGGAAAATCTCTTCATTCGCACCGGAAAAATTCATTCCGCGTATCCACGAATCCCATAGGAAATTTACGGAGTATATAGTGTTATAGAGAATCCGTATATGAATTCGTTGAATAAATTTGACCGAACGATGTATCGCCAACGATGCCGAAACATGCGACGAAACGATTTTTCAGCGAAGCCAATCACTATTGTAATTACATAACCGGCGATTATTGTCGAGATAATGAGAGGCGAAAGGTTTTTTTGTTTTGCATAAAATTCTCGTTACATCGATGTTAAGTGGAAAAATTCACCCCTTCAATGGGATGAGAAGAGATGAGGGCCTTTGATTGACGGGATCGAGAGAAGAGTCTTTGGCCTCAGAGAACGTCAGAGGGGCCGTTGCTACCGCCGACGCTTCAACGAACTACGAAGATGATGACAAAGCTGAGTGAGCATTTCTTCCCAAAGATCTTCTCGAAGATCGATAAATCGAATATCACGGGAGCCATCGGCGGTAACGGGACTACAAACGCGAATCGCGTGGAAAGTCGTCGAGAATCGTATTACGCGTTGCTGCGTGACAACCCTTCCCATCGGACAGGACCCTTCGACGTGGGATGGGGTTGGTAGGCGGTACGCCTCTCTCGCGATCCAGTATTCTTCGCCAACAGCACGTACCCAATCTTTATAATACGGAGCGAGAAATAACGCGAATGCTGGGTGAGGAGTTATTTCCAGAACGTTCACCGCGGGATTACCGGGGCGAACGGGGGCCGCTGGTGTGCGGCACGCGAAAACTTCAAAGACGAAACTTTAGTTGCCGAACTATATGTGTATATAGATTTACGAATGTGTGGATGTGTGTTGCTTTGCATCGCTCTTATAGAAACAGCTATCAACCAGCAGACTCTGCTTCTGCTCTCGCGTACGATAGATCGCGTAATAGGTGCATTATATGCCTATATATACGAAAGCAACAACCAAGAGATGATGCGTGTTTCGAATTCTAAATTGCAAACAGCGTGTACCCGTACCGGTGTATAACGTGGAGACTTATCGGAGCGCGAAACCTCCAAGTTTACATAAACATGTCAGAATCAATCAAACGCGCGTGGCGCAACGTCGACCGTGAGATAGGGGGCGCTGGAGAGCATTTGGCATTCGTAATGTCGTATCTTTCGCGAATATTTGATTGCCTTCCGGTGAATTCACGGGAAATTCGAGTCTTGTTGATATTACATCGGAAACCGAGACAAATTCTCACGAAAGAGCGAAATTTGAAGCTTCTAGTTATTGGAAGACGTTTAAGCTTTGGCAATTGCCATTTACGTTAACTGTTTCGCAAAGCCCACTGAGATTCTCCGAGTTGACCGCAGCTACTGTCGTCAGTTACTCCTTGAAACCTCTCAACTACCGACTATACATATATATATCTCTGCATCTCAAACATTCTTGAGAACTGTGTATAATTTTCTCACAGACCGAGAATCCCGCCAGATGACGAGCGACGTGCCGTACAACTTTGGAACTCGGAAACTTGAAAGCTGTATAACAGTCGTGAGAGAGAAAGTTTTGAATGTATTGTTCCGCTCACCGGCAGTAACCGGGTGGACTGTTTCGCTCGACACTATCGCGACACTCCCCTTTTCACCTGTTATGGAAGCTGTATCGTTATATTATCAGTCAAACGGGAGATTCGGAATGAATTTCGAACATTTCACGATGGGAATAAATCTGAGAAATTTCAACTATTTGGAAAGCGTTAAGAACACTGGTTTTCCATGAAAATATTTCCGAAACTTTGTTAACGAATTAGTTGAAAAAAAAAAAGTTTGATTAAACATCTTGAAACCGATTTTTTTTTTTTAGCAGACGACGATTCATTAATTTTTCTCAATACATATGAATCTATTTATTATTTTTCCTAATTTTTAAAATCCCGTTTATCGAAAAATGTTTAACCAGTATCTCCGAAAATGTTCAATCAATTACCCGATAACTTCTCGAGTGTAATGCGTAGTTTTGTTACGAAAACATATCGAAAATTCGCCAATTTTTATGAATTTAAAAAAACAAAGCGAAAAATAGAAAAAAAACCGAATACTTCGTTAAATTATTTTTTTTTTTTTCCAATTTTCTTAATATCTTATTGGTATTATAATGCAATATGAAATATTCGGGTTGCAAAATAAATATTATTGGCACTTTCTATATGATTGATTATTTTCAGATTTTTATCATATCGGAAAAACGTCGAAATTCTCTGTGAATAACACTTTTAGGTACAAATGTAACGGTGCACTCTCCTTAAGTATAAACGCGTGGACTTTATATTTCGTTCGAGATTAACCGAGTGCGCGGAAAACCCTGTGGCAGAGGACACGAAGGTAAACGAAATGTCCTGTAGAGGAACTGTTGCCGGCTGACGAATTCAACGAACAAGTTATTGCGCTCAGGTCGCCAGTCCGCGGACAGTTCAATCATATTTTTTTCGCGAATCTCATCTATTCCATCCCGTGTTGTCGTGCACCTCGACACACGTTGTCGACTCAAAGAGTTATGGTATCTCGATAACGGGAATCGTCGAATAACGAACTATTTCGCTTTATTCCACGGAGGTTAGTTTATCGAGCGATCTCGGTGGTGAGGAGGGGGGGGGGGGGGGGCTACCGCTGTTAATTGGAAAGAACAAGTTATGTGCCAGTCTCCGATCACCGCGGGCAACTCTCGAAAAACTCGGGTAATACGATTGAAACTTTCGTTGTACGGACGATCGAAAATTGATGTATAGACATACTGCTCCAGAGGTTTTCGTTCACATGGATCTCGTGTTGTGTCGAGCCGCGGGACCACTTTGTAATTAATTGTATTCGTCTGTCAGTCATGAGAAATTATATCGACGTGACACCGGACCGAATGAATAATGAGAAACGATTAGATATAAAGTAGAAAAGACGAATCGATAAACGAGATATGCATTCGGTCGTAATAACGCGTATAATTAATGTTAATGTTAAACACGATAACTCGAATCTTTGAGGTTAGATAACGAAAAGCCACTCACGGCAATTTCAATTTTCCTCGGAGTCTCGTGCGCTACGTTGCTATGTAGACAATGTAATGGGAGGCTTATTTGGAAGTCTTCTATAATTTGTATACACAATGTAACAGGGAGAGCTTATTTGGAGAATAATGTAGTTGGGATGCTAATGTCCTACTAAGGGTCCTTCGGTGGTAAATAAGCTATGGTACATAGACCCCCCTTTTGTACATCGCATAAACATATTATGGAGAATGAAAGAGGATCGTTTCGGGGAGAATGAGCCTCGGTAGTGAGACGGCATTTACGGAAGCGCGGGCGGGTAACAGAGGCCCCCCGGGGGAGCGTACATCGCTCGCAACGTCAGGACTATTCCCACGACTCATCGGTTGTAATAAACGAGATACAATGGTACCAAGACGAGTTTAAGAAAACATCGCGGGTATCTTTGACACGCATTTCTCGAACGAATAAATTGCCAATTGAAATCACTCGTGCATCGACCGGGACGCGTACACACGCTTCCCAAATGTTTTTTTTTTTTTTTAAGTTTATTTTAGATACTTATTCTTAGAACGTTATCCGAGAACTTGAGACGCGAGCAATTGTTGTTTTTTTTATGCCTCGCGGAGAGCGCCGGTACGTTGAGGGGGGCAATTGCAATCTAACGTCGCAAACGCTCGATTGCAGAAAACAATGAAGCTAGTGATGCGAATGTCTGACCTTGACTTTGCCACATCTCCTCGCAGCGATCGATCTTGACTGTCTCCTTAACGCCTCCAGAGAAACCGATTGTCCTTTCGTTCAGCACAATGCAAACCTCGGGAATGTAAACGATTCTTAGTCGGCGGTGTGTCACCGTCGGGGCTCGAGGAATTCCGCCGTGTTTTAATCCTCGATCGTGCACAGTACCGAATTTTTTTTTTTTTTTTTTTTTTTTTTTTTTTTTTCGGGATGTAGGAAGTGATTTTAATATTTAAATTTTTATTTTTGAATAACAATATCGAAAAGGTTTTATCGTCGGCCGGTATGAAATTGCCGCCAAACTTGGAACTATAGCATCTATGGGGATTGGACAACAAAGATCACGGATAAATGTGCCGTGCAAAGTTGATGCTGTAGAGACGCGCTTGCCCCCGAAAATATCGCTCGGGGAATCGCTCGCGACGCGAGCTGGGCGGTGACTGAGAGAAAATCGAGGCGTCGCGACGCTCGGCATCCCTACCACCCTCTACTTCTATCCTGCTGCTCTGCTATTTCTCATCCTCCACCTACACAACGCGATCGTTTTTCTCAGCTATCGGCGTTCCGCATACCATCATCCCTATTCTCCTCCTTGATTTCGGTAACTTTCGTATTGCGATGGAAACATTCGTCAATCATTAATCTGTATTCAATGAATAATAGAACGCTATGAGGTCAATTGATGTTGAAAAAGAATAATGATTGTGTACATTATGAGGTAAAAAAAACAACGTTTGAGTCTCGCCCACGAGGCCATCGACCCCCTTTTCATACGAGACAACGATCTCGAGGATCGTAGTACGAGAAATCGTAGTTGCAGTTTTGTAAGTTTCAACGGTCGAAATTATGGTCGAATGTATGCGAAACTAATTAAAGTCACGACGCAGTCACAGCTATGGAAGAGTTATTCTATAGTCACGCCGAATTACGTGCCTAATATAATGCACATTATCAATGATCAATTATCAATTATTATATATATTGTTAATTAAGTTAATTCATTCTAATTGTACGAGGAAAAACTGGAGAACTTTTTTTTTATATATGAGTTTAAAAGACATGATGTGCATGCTGAAGCGAATAATAATATACTTGGGTTAAACACGTCAACCGAGTATCCCCAAGACGGCAGAGAAAGCTTTCAAATATCATTTAGACACGGTAGTCTAGTCTACCGCTACGCAGCAATATATTTATCCGCTGTATATTTTTTCTCGGTGTGGATAGAATTAAACCGTGAGTCAAGCGATTAATCAAACACGCGGTAGAACTATTGTGTTGGGAAAAGTGATAATTCTCGTCGACTATCAAGGAGTTTGAGATGCGAAGTATGGACAAACGGAAGCGGAATGAAGGTGGTTGTGAGTGAATTAATCATATAAAAATGAGAGGAGGGGAATAAGAGGGGAGTTTTCGGATCAAAAAAACGTTTCGTGGCGCTTCGAATAATATCGTGTCTATTAACACCTAAAGTGTGTAGAGTTTTTAAAAATTGCTGAAAGTTCGCAATTACTTACGTAGATTACAAACGCTCAAGATACACAAAGTTAGTGCGCGATTACTCGTGCGCGCGCTAACGAACTGCAATGCTCATCAATTTGACGTAAATTTAATATTCTCGTGGATGAATAACGGTCAATCGATTGTGGTTGTTGACACAAAGCGGAATACATATTCGATGAGTTGATTTGGTAAAGCGGAATATATTTGTATCGAACCCTGCAGCTACGCATATATTAATCATTTATAGGTAAGCATAGTAAATTTCTCTGTCCCGAACGTTAACGTACGATCGCGATATCGACACTATGTTTCGAGTGGTTTCACACCACGATTTCGGAGAGGGTGTAACTTATATCAAAACTGAAATTCACGAAAAACATCCGATATGCAGTTAACTCTGTATTTGTTGAGTCGTTGCCGTTTGCTTATCGTTGAATAGGACTTAGTGGAGGGTAGGACTTCGGCAAACTATGTGTTATCCTTTGAGAGAAGAATCAATTTCACGATTATCCAACGATTGTTTCAAGTTTCCCGTGTCAAATTTGCAACTACATGCCCTCTCTGGTAGACGGACGGTGTGAAAGGTGAGCCCGCTATGAGCGACGAATGATCATGATGTACCGACCAACGCTCTCATTTTTTATTCCGTGGAACGATCGATGAAGGCGTGTCTTCTTCGCGAAAGCCCGATCACGTGTGAACCCCCACTCCCCATCAGCCTCACTATTCCAGTTGTCAGTACTACTGATCGCGAAACAGAAAAGACCGGAACGTTGACTTTCGCTTTTAGTGTGCGTTGGTCCGTTGTCCCGCGTTGCCACGCGGTAAGCGTCAATATATTATTGCTACAATGGCAAGCGAACGACCAATTTGTAGTTACGAATCAAAATGTTATCGACGAAATCCCGAGCATTTCAGACTCGTCGACCATCCGCATCGTAAGTACTATCGACGAAAGAACGCATGAAAGTTCATCGTCTCGCAAAAGAATAGTCCGACGATCATTGTTTCGTATGGCCTTTCAACAGGCTGTTCACAAACTTCGTCGATTATTGTTTGTTTACAGTGGATAATCTCCTGATCGGCAATACCGGTGACAGACCCATCCAACTCCCGACCGTATTGAACTTCGAGTGCAATAATCGACACTTGCTGAGCGAGCAGCTCGAGATTCTTCGGAAGGTAAAACGGGAAAGGTACAAAATCGAAACACCAAAAAACACAGAGACATCGACGAGTCGTCTTGATCCGAATCTCCCTGTCATCGATTTGACAGTAGAGGAAAAAAAACACAACAGACCGCCGCAAGCAAAAATTTTGCAAATGTTGGCGCGGAGCGGCCATTTACCAAGTTACGTCCCAAAACCCGGACAATTCTTAAAGAAATATGAACTCGCCGCCCCGTATCATATATTTTTCACCGCCGTACAAAAATCCACCGAAACGTGGAAACAAAAGTTGAGTGTAACGTTGTCAGAGATTTTAGACAGAAGTCTCGGAGAAATCGTGTCGAGTTTCCATCTGAGTTTCGTCATTAACATCGGATGGTTATGCATGCAATATTTGCTCGCCGAACAAAAAAGCGATACGGTGGTTTTTGCACATTATCGCGACGACGAAGATCCGTTACCTCCGAGTATTGAATATCACGAAGTGAAGAGCCCTTATAATTTTGGTAGTCATCACACAAAAATGTCTTTGCTGCAATACAAAGACAACGGTATAAGAGTAATGATTAGCACCGCTAATCTTTACAACGACGATTGGGATTTGAGAACTCAAAGGTAAATTGCTAAAATTGTTGTTATTAGAAAGTATAACACACTTTGATTACAAAGTATCGATGTAGAATGAGAAAAAAAAATTATTTCGTATTTTTTTAGCCTATGGGTGTCGCCGCATCTTCCGCAATTACCGAACACAGCACGCGACGAGGACGGCGAATCGAAAACCGGCTTTAAAGCCGATTTGATTAAATATTTTTCGCAGTATAAACAGGACACGAGTAAATGGATGTCGATACTGTTGCGCACCGATTTTTCATCGGTTAACGTCGTATTCGTTGCTTCGGTACCGGGTCTCTACCGTGCCGGCGACGAAGCGACGCAGTGGGGTCACCGACGGTTGGGCAAAATTTTGGCGAATCACGCGGAGATTCCAAAAGGCGAAGGATCCACGACGATTGTAGCGACGGCTTCAAGCATTGGGAGCTGTGGCCCGTCGTACGGTAGTTGGATAACAACGGATATCGTGGGTTCGATGTCGAGGGCTAAGAATCAGTTCGGTCAATCGTCACCCGCTTTTAAGTTGGTATATCCTACGATTGAAAATTATAAGCGCAGCTACGACTTAATGGAAGGTGGGAATTGCCTGACTTATCACGAAACTACGCACGCGAGGCAAAAATGGATTAAAGACCATATGTAGTGAGTAACGATCTAAATACAGTATAACTTAAAATTATTCAACAGTGAAGGCTAACAATGCATTAAATGTATTTTTACAGCCAGTGGGTGGCGTCTCGGAGTAATCGCACACAAGCGATGCCGCACATGAAAATGTACTTCCGGCTTTCCGCCGACGAGCGAAGGGTATCGTGGTTGCTTCTGGGATCGGCGAACGTAAGCAAAGCTGCATGGGGATACCTCGACAGAGGCGGCTACAAGATACTAAGCTACGAAGCAGGCGTACTATTTCTGCCAAAGTTTTTCGTACGTAAAGACGAAACGATGTTTCATCCACTGATTGTAAATTGAAAGTCGATGACTAACGATATTTTTTTTGAATTTTTTTTACAGAACGGAGGAACAGAATTTCCAATAAAAATGGAGGATTCAACACCAAAAGCACCGATCATACCGATACCTTTCAACTTGCCATTGACCCCGTATGACAAGACTGACGAACCGTACCTCCTGTTGGCTTCGCAAAAGTAAAGAAAGTCGGTAATATTTTTCACTTTATCGATGCTGTGAGAGTTTTACATTTAAATTTGCTGTGAGCTGTAATGTCAATATCGTGCCAATGAAAAACGAGTATTAGGAATGTTAAGGAGTACTGGAAGACTGTTGAGAAATAAAGAACAATTTTGTTACTTTTCTTATGGGTTTCATAGCGTAAAATGGTTTGATATACTCGACAACTGACGTCGTTGTTCGCTACTGAACTAAGTATCTGCCTATTTTAGAGTATTATATGAAAGAATATCTGCAGAGACAGTTTAATAATAGTGAAATTATAATATTTCTATATTATGCTGAAAGTCATTTTCGAAATATTTTTGTTTCTAATCTCTACAACTTTTCACGACGTATTTTATTTTGCAGTGAATCCTTAGAAATATGAAACATTGAAAAATAAAAGTATTAATATTTTCATTGAAAGTACCGTCCGTCTGTTACATAGAAGAAAACAAAACAGAAAATATCGTCACTCTACGATATACAAAAAAGAAAGAATTTTAGTAATTTTTTAGTTCGTATAAAATACAAATTCAATTATCACACCAATTTACATGTTTAGACGGTTTTGGCGCAAAAAAACTGACAAACGATTTTTCGTAACGCGATTCTTTATTTTTAGATGAATTCTTGAAAACACTTTTTTTTTTTCAGTTTTCAGGGTTTTTCATGTGTTTTTATTTGCCATTCATATCTTTAAAAACATTTTCGAGTGCCGCGGGCGCTATGATGTTTCTAACTACGTAGCGCTAAGCAAACACCACCGACTACACGTGTACCATATTAGTTTCACGCTAACGGCTTATATATATCTGCGCATTATTTCAGCGACGATAAAATTTCCGAGAACCTTCCGAAACAAGTTGTTCGCGTTTAGTTTATAGAGGATATTATCGGAAAAATTTGCAAAACCGGAAGCTCGCGGATTGTTAGTCGAAGACCTTGCGAGGGAAGTAACATCGCGGGAATATGACATCACGACCCGTCCGCTTATCACGGCGTTCGTATCCGTGAGTCAACAGCAACCACCCCACTTGCAACGAATCCTGTATGCCGCTCGCGGACGCATCATACGTATAATACCAAGAAGCATATAATAATCTCTTGTTCAACGGCGCGCAGGTGCGAAGGTATAGGAATCATCGGCGTATAGCTCGCGCCGTTTCTCTCTCGAGTCACACGAGCATTCGTTCGGCATATCTCTCGGTCTCCTCGCCGATCGCTTCAGTCTGTAGAATGTCGGCAAAGTGGTGAGACTACTTATGACTGTTTGCGCAATTAATCGTCTCCGCGTTACAGTTTTTTCCATTCGTTTCGTTACTTAAGTATATATATAGCATCAGTGTGAACGCCTAACGCGAAGCACCCTTCACGCAGCGCGTCTGACTAAAACGCGATTGCGCCACTTGCCGCGGAGAGGGACCTCTCGACGCATCCGCGATTCTCGACTTCTATTTTTTTTTTACTTTGCCGATAACTAATGAAGATTAACAATAAGGACACACAATAAGGATAACATGTAAGTGCTAAACGATAAGATACATCGATACTGCGTGCACAGGTCATAAGAAACGCTTATACCGCATTGACCGCAGTTTCGTTCGCTCGATCTACAAGTCGCGGCAAAGTCAAGAAAAACGCGTTCAATGCGCGTCGCGAGACGATTTCGGCGTCTATACCTTTGCGCATAAGTACTTCAGCTGCATAACATACGAGTTTTGTTGCACGTGCATCCGATTCGGTACGGAGAAACTTTCACCTTTGCCGGTGGGAGGATATTGGAATTGCCCTTGAAATTAAACGATGACGAAATCTTGTTAAGCGGATGATATTGTCCGATCGTATTTTTCGCGAATCGAAGATTTTTTTTTTTTTTTTTCGTATGTTTGTTTTTAATGGAAATTTACAGGATGCCACGGTGTCTCGTGTTACGAGGTTGAAGCGGGGAGTGTAGAGAACGAAAGTTCTCATGGGGATGACGAACATCGTTGATGAATTCCCTGAGTTCCTCTTGGCTATCATGGGTCGTTTCGTCCTGCAGACCACTGCGATAGCCGTTTGCTCCAACCGAGACTTTTATTGATGAAAAGTATACCCGGAAGGAGCAACAGCAGCAGCAGCAGCAGCGGTAGTAGGAGCGGTGCGGGACGTTGCAGACGCGAATCGATAAGTCGCTCGGAGACTAAACCCGGGAACGGAGGTCTGTACTTTTCGTACCTGTGGGAGTGTTGCCGTATAAAAGAGAGGGGGCAACACTTTGCAGGGGAGGGTGACGACGAAAAGAGAAGAAGAAAACTGTGAAGATTGAGTCCATTGGCAAAGAATATAAGATGTTGGGTTGCTGGGTTCTCGCCGGTATACTCGGCGCCGTCGTTCTACTATACGCCCTCATCGAAGTTCATTATTTTTTGAGAATATTCGTCACTGTATTCTTCGCGAGATTTTGCAAAAAAAAAGTTCACATACTCGACGAAACATCGATATACGGTGGGTGGTGAATTTTTATTATTATTATTATTATTATTATTATATATTTTAATTGATACTATTGGTAGTGATTTCGGCTTTTGATATTCGTATATTTATCGCGGGATAAATTTCAATTGCGATTGAACTCTCGACTTCTCTCTCCCGCTCGGCGTCCTCGAGTCGAGGAAAAATCTCGGAATCCTTACAATATCTCTACTTATCTCGTTGTAACGACAGCCTTGACCTATACGCTGCCCGACAGCTCGGTCAGTCGTGTGTCACACCGCATGCATGTGTCTAAATATCGATCTTCATTCGCGCCGAGAAAGCGTACGCAATTTACGGAATGCGAATCAAAAAATCGTATAAAAAACGAAATAAGTTTTTCGTCGATGTTTGTTGCTATTAACAACTCACGTACGGCCGGCATTTCCCTTCATATTATTCGTTTTACTGTACAGTATCGTCATAAAATTGTTTAAAAAATGTAGAGTAACGTAAAAGTTCGTTTGATGGTGCAAAGAAAATTGTTTACTCATTTGCGTGTCGTTATTATTAGCGAACGAAACCAGCGTCGCAGGTGGTCGTCAAAAACTCTCCGAGGTTAACGTGCGAAACTTCGAGGGGTAAAAAAAGAACGCGAATACTATATTAATATGTGGAAAAAAAGTGTTTGTCGAAATCTTTAAATTTTTTTCGAAATATTAAAAATCCGGATATGATTTTGTCCGGAAAATCGCGGTGAAAACTACTGGGTCCCTAGAAATATATAAATGATATTTATAATCCATTAATTAAAGTCGTAAATCGCCAAACTCCTAATATTTATGTTTAATAACCGATTTTTTATTTTCCAGGCATTTGCACAACGACCGATGTCGATACTCTTCTTTATCACATGAACAACGCGAGATATCTTCGCGAACTCGATTTTGCACGAGCCGATTTTTACGAGAGAACGAGTCTTTATCGCGAAATTTGTTCGCAAGGTACCGGCGTCGTTCAAGGTGCCGCGACAATACGCTACAGAAGATTTCTCAAACCATTGTCTATCTTCAAAATCATATCGAAGGTACGTTATTTCGCGAGATCCTCGTGTGTAAAAAAAAAAAAAAAAAAAAAAAAAAAAATTCTCCTGTGTACTTCCCGAGTCTCGACTCGTCTACACTTCGGTCAACAAGAACCCGCGCGAGTCGCTCGCCAACGTTTGCCCGGAATAACTAAAAAGCAAACTCTCGCGTTCGCTGAATCATCGTTACTCATTGCACTTTGCGAATTTCGTACTTATCGAAAATTCTTTTCTCGGGGCGTTGCACTTCCTTTCTCCGTGTCCTACAGAACTCAATTTTATCGACAAAGATTTAGTCGTTCTTTTTTATTTATTTATTTATTTTTTTCAATTTTAAAAATTACTTTGTATCCGCGAATTGTCAAGTTAACGACGTTATCCATTATTCCCTTTAAAATCTATTGCCATGTATTCAGTTAACTCGAGTCATTCTCTATCTATACGCGTGCATATAGAATGAGTATCTTTCGCGGCTCAAGGTGACACGTAAACCTCTTCACTCGACTGGATGCGTCTCTTTTCAAAGCATCTAACGAATTGCTAAAACAATTTCTATATTTGCATTATTACTCCATTAGCGTTTTGTTTTTCCATCATATTCGCGATGTTCGTTAATATCTCATTGTGTGTTCCACTGCAGATAATATATTGGGACGAAAAGTCGATATTCATGGAACATCGTTTCGTCACACCGGCAGACGGGTTTGTCAGAGCGATTGCGATATGTCGTCAACGTTTGTTGGATTGCAGTGCCGAGGCTGTTATGGGAGCTCTCATCGAACGCGGAGTCAAGCAGAACGGTACCGTTGAAGTAGGCGTTACGCAGGTATGAACCCCGTCGCATAAATTGTCGGCAATTTGTATTATTGATTACTCAGCTTTACACGCACGTGTATTACTCTACACAACGTAAAAAAATGCTAAAAAAATATATTAAAAAAAAAAAAATTTAATATTTATTATTAAAAAATAATAAATATTATTAAATTATTATTATTGTTATTATTATTTTTTTAATTTAAATATTTTTATTTAATTTATTTACAATTAATGTTTCGCCACAGATACCCCACGTGAGGCCGTCGATACCACCGGAAGTCGCGAGATGGTTGGAGAGCAACGAAATCTCATCGGCGACACTGAGACAACGATCTCCGGTACCACCGGTTCCAATCGGAACGGATTGCTGACCCAACATTCAGGACCATCGAGTGTCCGATATCGAGAATGTATGCAATCACAGCGATACCAATGTACCGAGACTTCAAGGACTCGAGAGACAAGAAATCGGAGATCAAAGAGTTCTTTACACTAATCTCTGAGTGACAAAGACCGTTGTACCGTCTTCGATGGACGCTGTTGCGTTACCGCAACGACGAGATACCAAACTCTTGTCGAGAGTGAACGAGAGGGACATTGGGGTTTCCGAACAAATTGTCCGTCACTCTTGGATGTCGTACCTGAAATTCTCGGCTCGTGGCATCGCAAAAGCCCGATAATAAAAAAAAAAAAAAAAAAAAATCCTACAGGGTGATACTCTGCAAACTTTGCAGAAACGAGAGACAGAGAAAAAGGTGTCCTTATCTTATCGCATTACTATGACTCCTCGATGTAAATAAAAAAAAAAAAAAGCAAAAAACTATGTATATACACGTTTAATGCAATTTCAATAAAGAGGTGATAATGTTACGTTGACATGGAGAATGGAAGTGAGTCGATCTATATGCACCCTCTGTCTTGATAAACGGGGGAGTCATTGTCAGGTAAATCGATGCACATAATGACAGTATGCATCGATCGATTTTGTAATTCAATTAAATTCGTTAGCGGAATATTTTATTTCGAAAAATCCGTTTAGTTCATTGTATATCCGATAGTCGGTAAAATTAACGTTGAAAAAACGATGACTCGATGAATCCGGGCGAACATAAGTTTTTTTTGGGAAAAACAAATGAATTTCGTCAATATATATGGGTTCTCGATGTTTGTTCGCTGAATCTACGGAAATGAAAAAAAAAAAAAATGGTTGTTGATCTCTCGCAATCGTTGTATATTTCCATAGGGAATCGGTTCGGCTGTGGAAATTTTTCATCGGCCATTTGATTAATATCGAGAAAGGTCGTCGAGTTCTCCAGTGCTTTAGATTACTTACAGGACGTCCGATCGGAAAACAGGTTTTTTTACGATGTATAGTCGATTGTGAATGAATGGAGGAGCTTTCGACTGTTACACATGGTATCGGGAAATAACCTGTTTGATTCTCAGTCGAAGTTACCGAGACGCGCGCGATGCAACAGTTTGGCTCGCGAGTTAAAGGGAATCGGGTGGGGAGGTCAGGAAGGCATAGTCCGTTGTTCGCCACGCATCGTACGACGACGGCGTCGGATAGCGGAATCGTAAAGTGGTCTGCCGGTAGGAAACCTCCGTATGTCTCGCTAGTCTTCCACCGTTCGTCGAAGAAGGCAGCGTCGATTAAATCGATCAGAAATAACGAAAAATATTGAAAGTCATGACGTGCCCCTGGAGTTGGTTCACCATCGCTATACTTTATATTCTCTTCGATGTGAATTATTTCTTGAGAATCGCTCTTACTATCGCCTGGGGACGTCTTTTCCAAAAAAAGAAGAAACTTTTCGAAGAAACTACGATTTATGGTGAGAAAAAAAACGAAACAATAAAAAAAGCCAATATTTCTACGAGGTAATCGTCCACCACTGGTGTAAAGTGTTTTTCTTTTTATTCATCGACACGTTCCAACTAAGTTTTATCGTTAACTTTTGTCCCTGCAATACACGTTTCGTAGTTCACTGTTACGCATGAAAATAACTTCGGATACTTAAGCGCGGATAACGGTGAACTCGCCGGTAACGTTACCTTATGCTGCGTACTGTTATTACAATTTTTCACAATATTGTGTTTCTCGTAACCATCACGTCTCGTTTCTTTATATTCTTGACAAAAAAACTGAAATACTTCGCACAATGAATTGCTTCGCAAGTGTCTCATGCATATTTATTGTACACACATTCTTTACGCATGTAAGAGTCTTTCCGGTTTGGGTTTCGTACAGTAATGAAATAAAATGCGTCCGTCGTAACGCGGTAGCCGTGAATACTTTTTTTTTTGCATACACGATTAGCTCTAATGGACGCGCATTAATGCCTATCAAGTAGCGACACTATTGCGTATGCCGCCGTGGAAATCGTAATATACGTAAATTCTACTTTCGTTGACGCGTGCATTCTTTCGATAGCGAATAATTTACGAAACCTTTTTCAGCGCTGTGCACAACACAGGACATCGATCTCGTTTTTAAGCACATGAACAACGCGAGGTATCTTCGCGAACTCGACTTCGCGCGTTTTCATTATTACGATCGAACCGGAATTTTTGGTGAAATCAGTAAACGCGGCGGTGGAGCTGTTCAAGGTGCATCATCCGTTCGTTATAGGCGTCCATTGCCGCTCTTGTCACCGTACAAAGTCACGACTAAGGTAAAAATAAAAAAAAAAAAACATCGAACACGCGAGCTGTCGGAAATTGCGCATTGCGTTTTATTCAATTGATCAATATTCATCTTTTTTTTTAGCTCATGTACTGGGATGACAAGAACTTTTATCTCGAGCATCAATTTATCACGATTTCCGATAACTTCGTGCGGGCAGTCATTCTCAGCAAGCAGAGTGTTACCGGGCTGAAGGTTCCGGTTTCCGAATTAATTGCCGCAATTGACTCGAACGCTCAATGTCCATCGGTCTCGAAGGAACTCCGATATTGGCTCGACTCGATGGAGGAGTCGTCGCAGAGACTCAAAAAATCCAGCTAGATAATTTTTTTCGGAATTACTTATAATCCCGAGCCGGTAAATTCTTATCTCACGTGGCTCGATTATTCTTGCCTTCTACAATTTATATTATCAGCTCTCTTGCTTGCGTTGTTATTTGTTTTTGTTGTGAAACACAAAGTGGCGTTTGGAAATAAATGTTTTTTTTATCGATAAGTATTTCGGGCGTTGCGAAAATTATCGAGGTACACGTAGATTAATTATTCGACCTCCGTATGCTATATTTGCGTGTTATTATCGAAAAGAAATGATAATTCAGGGGGTCAGTGCTACTTGCGATTGATGTAATTTAGATCGATCGTCAAGATGGCGCGATCAGTACAATTCTCGGCGTGACGGCAGCGAACCGAAGAAACCGACGAGACCGGCAGTGGCAAAAGAGATGAATGACGAGAGCCTAACCACTTTTGAATATATAAAACCTAAGCTCGCGCTACTCTCTGCGGTGAAGCGAGGCGCGAGTATCGCAACGCTTCAACGAGTCTCTCCGTTCATCGTATAGCGCGTACGCGCTACGAGAGCGATTGTTGAGAGCCGAGTGTTCGAAGGCCCGCGGGTGTTTCAGTCGCGACTCGTAACTCTCTCGTGGACGCGCCGATTTTTCGAGCGAATTTCACGACCGCGGCTCAGCTTCCGCGGGAATTTTTCATCACCGGTTATTTTATCACTGAACGGTAAGTACACTTTTTAGTAATCAAAATACAAACAAGAAATTCCCTTATAAAAAAAGTAAAAACTATCTGCGCTGTTATAACTTTGATGTGTGCACTCGTGTCACTGACTCGTCGATAGCCGACAATATATAAGAAAAAGCGTGCGTGGCTCTCTCCAAAGTGTGACCTCCGTTCAACAAGCTTACTGGTACTTGTTTTTTTTTTTAATTCTTATCTGAACGAAACGAGTTGAGCCGCTGTTGGCGTTAAGCACTTCGCATACATTCCCATACATCTATTACAAGCGACTCTGTCACACGATTGTTGACACTCTGTTGCGTCGCACGCTATCCCAGTTTTCTATCAAAGAAAATTGCTAGTCTCGTGTGCGTGTGATTGGTGAACATTAAAAAAATATAATAAAAAAAAAATGTCATGGTGTTATCAAATATGCACGTGTCTAAAAGGTTTCGAGATTCTGATGATCGCAATAACCATTCGTCGATTCCGTTTCATTAACCGTTCTAGCAATCAGCTGTTCGTACTCAATAATTTTTTTGACGAATACTCGACGTCTGTTAACACGTGCGCATTAGCACAATCTTGACTACCAGATCCTAATGCGAGAGCGTTGAATTCGTAATTCTCTCGTGTAGCTCTCGTATCGAGAAGCGGTTCGCGTTATCAGGATTTCACTGACGTAATCAGCGTGTTATAAACGAAGCAGGTTTGCCGAGAGAGTAACGGAGAGAATAGAAACAGTCCGTACGAATGTGTAACCGCGAATCTCATTAAAAAAAGTCCGAACTTACATAATTTATCGTATAAAATTAACTAATACAATAAACTCGATACGGGTGAATAAATCGAAAGATTTTTTCGTAGTTACTCGATATGCGCGACCTACTTTTTGTTTTTTTAGTCAAATCCCTTCGCCTTCTGTATTTCATCGTTACACGATACCGTGCAATCGACGAGTGTCGCGTCTACACGAGTATCAAATTTTCAGTAGGACAAGTCGGTAGACTGGAATACATTTTTACAAAATTGCGTACGGGTGTTTATTTTTTTGCTGTCGATGCAGGCATTCGTTGATTTCGTAATAACAATACTCACACGACAAACAAGCCATCAGAAGGCTTCGCCTATCGATCGCAGATCGACATAACCTTTTTTTGTCGATTTTTTTTTTCTTCTCCGATTATTTTATATTTTTATCGAGTCATTACGCGAGATGAAAATTTATAGCTTTCGGCAGATGATTGAGAACAATGTCCTGTCGAGGGGGATTGCGACAGCGATATTACGTCACTATATATCACAGTCGAGAGTACAGGACGCCTTTAATACCTTCGCGATTCAATGAAACGGGACGCGTGTAAACTATTTTCTCGTCTCTGGCGGTCGCTGCGGTATATACAACAAGAACCGCCGGGAGAGCTCGTGAGCTCGACAGCGAGAGATATACATCGAGGCGTAACGTGTGGGGATCATAGATGATTGCAAATTAGTTGGAATTGGCAGGAAGTCGGGGGGACCGGAATGCTCCCGGTGCTCCTACATACTCGTCCCGTAAAGCCCCGCTATATCGTCACCGTGTGCTCCTTAGCAAAGTCCCACCGCGTTCTCTCTATCCCTATCTTTCACCTACACGCATGCCGTTCGTCTGTCATCTGCATACGTCCTTGCAAACAGATTCACGCTCCTGCAGCTTCAACTGTGTACTACCGCCGATTCCCCGTGTTTGCAGACTAAATAGTCTAAGCCAATGGGAGATCTACCGATCTGATAGGACCGCTCTGATTCTACTCATGGGAAATGTCAACGATCGCTACCCGTTATAAACAACACGAAACTACCGTGCGATCTCGATTGCTGCCGCCATCGTCAAACCTGCTCTCTCGACTATGTGTTAACGCGAGATTCGCAGTTGTATCCATGTTATAACTGTACAATCGTTTACAGCATATATTTGTTTAAAAAAAAAAAAAAAAAAAAAAATTCTCATTCATGTTTACGACTGATCGAGACTCGTTTCTCGTTCGCGACGCATTTATTTCTTAGATATCCCGTGACATTGAACAGAAATTATAATTTTTTTGTTTTTTACATAAAAAGCGGAAAAAAAAAGACCGGTCGAAAAACGACTCACCATTTGGTTGCCTTGAAAAAAAAACTCGTTTTTACAGTTTGTTTATTTATAACTCTCGAAAAATTAAGATTAAATTCATGTTGTCGTTTTTTCTACATTCGTTTATGTTATAGAGATTTCTTATGATGAATAAAAATAATTTTTTGTTTTTAAATAAAAAAAAAAAAACGGAAAAAACGAAATGGATCGAAAAACGATTTTCGGTGCTTCACAGGGTCAACCGATTCATAGGTACGAATACGAATAAATATAAATATATTCTCAAATAAATATTTTCTGAAAAATCGATTGTACCGTATTGTGCCGAAAAAAAAAGGTGTCGAATAGTTGTTTGTTTGCGCTCCTAACCCGCATCGCGCTGACGATTGTGTTGTTAGCTTCGTCTCGTGTTTTCTGTCAGCGGGAGGAGTAGAACAGTTCTCTCTGCAACAAGGGAAACTTTGGCGTAGGTGGGAATAGCGAGACGCGACGGTGAACGTGCGATGGGTTCTCCGATGTCCCGTTACGAGACCTGGAAGGCCTTTGAGGCCCACACGGGCCATCGAGTACAGTAGTGAGAGACGATCGGTCAGCAGTTCTCTCGCGTCTACATATATACATCGCGTCGCGCGATTCATCGGACTCGTTTGCTACTTGTGCGCCGTACAGTACAATCATCAGTTACATTATTCGAGAGATTATTCCATAATACCCGCGGGATTTAAAACGTCGCATTCGAACAATTCAATTCATAATACAGCGGTAGTTATATGTATACGCGTTATACGCGGCGTATTCGCTCGGCAACTCGATGCAGTTTCACCGCACGATTTTTCGTACTACTTTAACGTACGTTACAAGCCTCTGCTCCGGTGTACGAGAGACGCGTGGTGCCCGGTTCGTGGGCGCGTTGGAGAGATTCCCTCACGGTTATGTCGCGTGATGAGCTCCATCCGCCCGTTAGTTACGCGACGCGTTCGACGCTGGTTTAGCCAAAGTGCGATCAACACGAGAGTACAAAGTCGCGATACATTGAATGCCCATTACATTAATATAGTATAGGTAAGTTATTACGAGGAAATACAGATGAAAGAGCGTTATTATCGATGAACAATCACAATTACAGACCGGAAACACATCGTTCATTATATCGATACATCGATACATTACCTTCGTGTACATCGCGTCTGTGTCCGTGTCGATGGATATCGATGTTTTATGATTGCAGGAAATACTGCGGACAATATTCCTGAATTTCGCTCGAAGCCCCAACGGAGAGTACATTATCGTCATGGGACGCACGGGATACACGTGCATAAGGCACGTTTTCTGCTCCCTCAACGTTCTCATATGGGTTCGTAAATACGCACGCAAACGTACACTTGAGAGAATGAAGCAAAATAAATTGATAGGCTCGAGAATGCGCGTCTCGAGTGTAAAAATAGTTTGAAGACTTTGCGCTTTGCCCCGTTGAGAGAACGACATAGCGCGCGCTATCGGAATCTTTGTGCGCTCCGTCCATTCGTGCGCCGTGCTAAACACACAGCCATTCTTTGCGGTCTCTCTTCGTGTACCGACGCATCGCGCACCGTTGAATACCAATGGAAAATATAATTGTACGAGAGTCCGATGCGCGCTGTAGAGAGGCTCGTCGAAACTGCCGTGAATGTACGTACATCATTCGGGTCACGCGCTCATCAACTCTATACGCTACCGTGTGCATTATGCTTTTTCACGGGATGACACTCGTTACAGCGAAATATTCTGTGTACTATGCACACTGTAGGAATTATAGCGTATTTCCATACTTGGACGTGTATTTACGTAAATGAGAACGCTTTGCCGCTTTTACCATCGTTAAAGTAGGTGACCCACTGTCTTACCTATGGAATAATTATAAATTGTCGCGGTACATCGTAGCGAACAATGATCGCGAATAATAAGAGATATATGTCTCTTCAATTGTAAAAAATATGTTTTGTTTGCCAATGTACAGTTGTTTTTTTGCCCAAAAAATTGATTTTTTGTTTCTCGAGTTGAAAGTTTAAACTGTCTGTTTCACCTATCAAATAATTATATAAATAATCGCGGATACATCGTAGCGAACAATAAACGCCAATATACGAGAAAATATGTCTTCAATTGTAAAAAAATATATTTTGGTCGCCAATGTACAGATTAAAAAAAAAAAAAAAATTTCTACGCCAAATATATGTTTTATTTGTCGAGTTATTGCTCTCGAGTTGAATGTTTAAATTGTAAAATATTCACAGCTATGCGCTTGCGGAGTTTTGGGCGCTGGACTGTGGCTGAGATATAATTACGCGGGTTACACTACCCTCGTACCGCAATACAGTTTCGCATCGGCCGACGCGATTCTTCTCGCTGGAGGATGCGTTACATTCGTCGTTGCGTTTTTCGGATGCTGCGGGGCCTTTTTCCAGTCTAGATTTATGCTCATCACGGTGCGTAAACTTTTTCGTCTTCACTACGAATATCTTACGAGGAAATAATTCGATAACTGATATTATTATTTTTACGCATTTTCAGTACTTCAGTCTTGTGATAATCGTGTTTCTCGGTGAATTTATGCTCGGCGCTCTCGCATTCGTATTCCGCGAGCATCTCGCGAGAAGCCTGAAGAGCGAATTGCTTGAAGGTATTCACCAGCATTACAACGACACCACGGAAGCCCGGCAGCCCGGAACGCTGCCCGCTGTTTGGGATCACATACACGAAGAGGTAACGAAAAAAAAACTTGTTTTCTCCTCCAAGAAAACGTTGATTCGTTTCGTTTCGTTTCCTTGACCCACGAAATTTTTTTTTTTTTTTTTTTTCTAAACTCGAACTTTAATCGGACAGGAAAAAGAACATTTTTTACTGGTGATTATCATTGTGGAGTTTGACTTGAGATCAAAAATTTTCTAAAAGCGGCTTCAACGCAAAAATACTCACAAATATGTAACCTGAAATATTTTTCCAAACACTTCACTTTCATAAAAAAAAAAAACAATTGGTAGATTTACTTAAATATGTTCCGTTTTTTATCGACTTGTAACATCTTAAAAACCAATTTTTCAATAAGTAGTTTGAAGGTAATTAAAAAGTAAAAATCGATTGGAATAGAAAATTATCGTTATTTAAAAACCCAAACGAGAATTGCTAAAAAAAAAAAAAAAAAAAAATTTCCGCTCATCACAAAATTCCTATTTTAATTGTTAACACGAGAATTTCGTTCCATAAGTAAAGAAAAAACGAATTAAAATATCGTTTTTAACAATTGCCGTAATAGAAAAATCGTAGGAGCGCCGATGCAGCAATCGGCGACAAAATAATGAAGATTTTTCTTTGTTCGATAGTTTCAATGTTGCGGAATTCGTGATTATACCGATTGGTTTAAAATCGAAGCGTGGCCGACCCAGGATCGAGTGCCGGATTCTTGTTGCAAAAAACGGGAGCGTAAATGTGGGATTCTCGATTCGGAAGGAAGAAACAAGGAATTGTGGCACAAGAATGGTTGTTCAACGGCGATACAAATGTGGCTTGTGACGAGACTTCACGTAGTAGGAACAGTTGGTCTAATAGTTGGTTTTCTACAATTATTCGGACTCGTGTCCAGTATGATACTTTTTTGCACGGTGAGCAGCAAGAGATCTTCCCACACGTATAAAAGTTACGACACAGCCAATACCTAGGAACGCGCGTGGATCCCGGCATACGGGATCCACGAAACAAATACGCCGTCTGAGGAGACGGTCGCATGAGCGTATGACGCCGAGGCGAAGCCAAAAGAGAAACATTGGAGTGAAACGCGGCTGTAACGCGTGTTTCCCCAACGCAATAGATAATGCATGGAAAGCGCAAAATGTATACGCGCACCTGATGACAATGAATAACGTCGGTGAGAGATACCAGATACGCGATCCGTTCGCAAATCGCCCAAAGTTACTCGCAAAAACTCAATAATATAGATGCTTTAAATAACTTTAGAGACATTTGACGAGATATAGCCTAAGAGAGCGAAGAAAAAGACGATCGAGTAGAGTTCACCAAATCTGTGTGAAACTAAATATATTAAATTATGTATTATTTATGTCGATAGTATATACTATATATACATATATATATATAAAAAAAATGTGTTTTATCTAGTAACGCGAGTGCGTAGACGCGTAGAGGATGAGAAAGTGTGCAAAGTGCGATTGACGACAAGTGTAATCGGTGTGAATTTATGAGTGTATGTAGTACGAAGCTTTTTTCAAATATATATATTTATTACCATTCAATAGGACTGTAGAAAACAACAAAACAAAAAAAAAATCATTCGGGAAATGTACAATAATACTGGTGTATGATATACCTGGTAATCATCACTGAAGGCCCACCAATCGGCCTCCCAATTGATTCAAAGCTTCCGTAACACCGCGCGATGTTTTCTTCGCTGTGTCGATTGGAAACTAAAAGAAAATTAAACGCATTAGTGACACGCACCGCACGTACATATGTATATATATATATATATATATACATATATACTTTCTAACAGTGGTACGTGGGCGCGTAGGACAGGACGTACGTGTCCCCTGTCCGTGCGGTCGTAGGATTATCCACTTACGTCGACAACGGCGTTCAGAAAGTTGCTTAATCCCTCGAAGCCTCCGACGAGCGCTCTGCCGATTCCGATGAATTTGTCACCGGAATTTCCGTACTTATCCTCTTCGCGTATCTTGTCCACCAGGGGACCGGGTTTGAGATAACTTTCGAGAAACGTACCGATTGGATTTTGCTTCGGGCGCTCGAGGAGTCCTTGACGAGTCTCACTCTCGAGTCGCACGGTTTCGCGAGTTTTTGGCGGTACAAACGATTCCAGGGGAGTTGTGGCGACAAAGGAATTTATCGCGTCGGATCCTTGAGCGATAATATCGCTCTTTACTGCGATAACTGTTGCCACGTTGTTTCGCGCCTCGTTCGCTATAACCTGCGCGACAAATATTTGAATTATCATTCAATGTTTTCGTCCGCCACATCCTCATTCTTAATGCGATCCCATGCACTTTCGCATAACGGAAACGAGAACTCCGCGAGAATTAATACGATTTGAAAATTCGTCGACGAAGAACTTTGACTTATTCATGACGACGGAGACAAGAAATTTCGTGCAATAACTTCGATTCTTTATTACGCTGAATGCAAGAGTGTTCGGTACAAAGATCAAAGACAATTTACTCGCGGCGCGCATGCACGCGAGTCCATTGGCTGAAAACTGGTTGACCTAATCCGTCGCGTGCAATAATGTTATGATAATGTGTGGTGCAAAACACAGAAAAACACATATATAACAAAAATAGGTCATTCATCGTAGATGTGGTTAATTACCTCCGCTCGTTCGGCTATAACATTTCGCGCCATTACAGCCGAATTGATTAATCTCCCTCTGCCGAATCTTAATGCGTCCCCGACTCTGCCTAATAATTCCTACAATAGACAATTTCGGATTCTTTCTAAAATCGGAGATGTATTTTTTTTTTTTTTTTTTTTTTTTTTTTTTCTTCTCCGAGAGTAACCAGATTTTCATAAAGCGAAAGGGTTTTTATCGTAATTGATACCCTTAACATTGATATTATTTATGAGAGTTGTATTACTCTTCAAACGGAACGAATTGATTAATATTTTTTATTACCGCTCCTTGTTCCCATTTTGTAGGCGATTCCGGACTGATGTCCCCGGTGCTATCTTTCGATGTATCGAGATTGAATTTTGTCGGTACTTCGGCAGGACGCGCGACGGTGAGTTCGGGATAAAAGCTGACCGCGAAAACAATGAGAATCGCGCACATGTGTCTCGACATCGTAATGCCGTTTTTTCGCTATTCAATTAAATTTATTCGTTACGATCGCTTCTATTAATCGAATTGTAAACAATCGATTGTCAGCGAAAAGTTGATATCTCTTTAAACATTAATTATAACGCGTTCCGTATACTTCGATTAAAAAGTATTATTTGATATTTTTTTTATTTGTTTTGTTTTCATCGACAATGGAATTGCGAAGCTTGTTAGTCGCTTGACAATATGTTGTTGGACTCCGATTAAACTGGTGCTTGACGTTTGCTCGTGCAGAAAGCAACTAACCGATGTCCCGACGCTGAGCTCACCTGTTCCACTACTCCACACGATCTTACGACATCTCGTCGTGGCTTTCTCTTTTAATATTCTTCTCGACGTCACTTACAGGGGTATCGGGCAAAAGTCGCGTTATAGATCGTCTGCTATACTTAACTATCGTATGAACGTAAGCAAGTGACGAGAAACGATTTGCCAAATAAGTTTCTACGTTTCTCGCTCGTGGCAGGAAAGCATCGCAATTCTCGCACGTCTTTAGGTCGGTGCGGAGAGACGAGTAGCGACGTTATCGCGATAACATCATTGGGATTGAAGAGTGTTAAGGAAAGTTGTGACTCGCAACGAATGAATTCGGGAATGAATTATTGCGTAAAGCACATCAACAAGTTGACATCATCAAACCCATATGACCGTATAGTATATGTATAGCTTGTCTACGATATTTATTTTCCTATGATTATGGAATTCACCAAAACTGTATATTTACACATATATGCTTATGAGGTTTTTTCAGGAGTGCCAAAGATTGTCGTTACGCTGGTAATTATAGTCACCACGCCGTCGTAAGGTTGCTGAAACAATGAAATACGGGGAAATTTATTAACATTATCGATCTAATAAGATGAGAATTATAAACATAAATATGTTCTTAACCATTGCGACGAATTATGGAGATATTGCATTGTGCTTTAACAGGCTATTACTCTGTATGATGAATCTATAATTATTAAGTAAAATGTCCATTCAAACGGGAAACATATAATTAGTTCTTACCGACAGTAAAGAATCTATAGAGGCCAAGAGCTCAGAATACAGTGAGTATAGTTTGCTACTATCATATGGTACGGCGCAACCGTTAATCATCATGAAACTAGTAGTTCCTTCTGGTGGAGGATCACACTTGCTTCCTGGCGATCCTCCATTTGAGGGATTGACTTCACAGCTGTCGCCTATTTCTGTCGATCCACTGTTCGAAGAATTGTCTTCGCCGCTTGACGATCCACCGTCCGAAGAATGGCCTTCTCCGCTGTCTCCGATTCCTGACGATCCACCATTTGAAGGATTGTTTTCACTGCTGTTTCCGTCCCCTGCTGATCCACTGGCCGAGCTACTATCTTCACCGCTGTGCCCCGCTCCAGGACCTTCTCCAGACGCAGGATTATTTTCACCGCTGTTGCCCGCTCCAGGCCCTTCTCCAGACGCAGGATTATTTTCACCGCTGTTTGCTTGTCCTGATGTTTCACTGACCGAGTTATTATCTTCACCGTTGTGTCCTAGCCCTGGCCCTTCTCCAGACGCAGGATTATTTTCACCGCTGTGTCCCGCTCCAGGCCCTTCTCCAGACGCAGGATTATTTTCACCGCTGTCTCCCGCTCCAGGCCCTTCTCCAGACTCAGGATTATTTTCACCGCTGTTTCCCGCTCCAGGCCCTTCTCCAGACGCAGGATTATTTTCACCGCTGTCTCCCGCTCCAGGCCCTTCTCCAGACGCAGGATTATTTTCACCGCTGTGTCCCGCTCCAGGCCCTTCTCCAGACGCAGGATTATTTTCACCGCTGTTTCCTTGTTCTGATGTGTCACTGCCCGAGTTATTATCTTCACCGCTGTGTCCTAGCCCTGGCCCTTCTCCAGACGCAGGATTATTTTCACCGCTGTCTCCCGCTCCAGGCCCTTCTCCAGACTCAGGATTATTTTCACCGCTGTTTCCCGCTCCAGGCCCTTCTCCAGACGCAGGATTATTTTCACCGCTGTCTCCCGCTCCAGGCCCTTCTCCAGACGCAGGATTATTTTCACCGCTGTGTCCCGCTCCAGGCCCTTCTCCAGACGCAGGATTATTTTCACTGCTGTTTCCTTGTTCTGATGTGTCACTGCCCGAGTTATTATCTTCACCGCTGTGTCCTAGCCCTGGCCCTTCTCCAGACGCAGGATTATTTTCACCGCTGTCTCCCGCTCCAGGCCCTTCTCCAGACTCAGGATTATTTTCACCGCTGTTTCCCGCTCCGGGCCCTTCTCCAGACGCAGGATTATTTTCACCGCTGTTTCCCGCTCCAGGCCCTTCTCCAGACGTAGGATTATTTTCACCGCTGTGTCCCGCTCCAGGCCCTTCTCCAGACGCAGGATTATTTTCACCGCTGTTTCCTTGTTCTGATGTGTCACTGCCCGAGTTATTATCTTCACCGCTGTGTCCTAGCCCTGGCCCTTCTCCAGACGCAGGATTATTTTCACCGCTGTGTCCCGCTCCAGGCCCTTCTCCAGACTCAGGATTATTTTCACCGCTGTTTCCCGCTCCAGGCCCTTCTGCAGACTCAGAATTATTTTCACCGCTGTTTCCCGCTCCAGGCCCTTCTCCAGACTCAGGATTATTTTCACCGCTGTTTCCCGCTCCAGGCCCTTCTCCAGACTCAGAATTATTTTCACCGCTGTGTCCCGCTCCAGGCCCTTCTCCAGACTCAGGATTATTTTCACCGCTGTTTCCCGCTCCAGGCCCTTCTCCAGACGCAGGATTATTTTCACCGCTGTGTCCTAGCCCTGGCCCTTTTCCGGACGCAGAATCATTTTCACCGCTGTTTCCCGCTCCAGGCCCTTCTCCAGACTCAGGATTATTTTCACCGCTGTTTCCCGCTCCAGGCCCTTCTCCAGACGCAGGATTATTTTCACCGCTGTGTCCTAGCCCTGGCCCTTCTCCGGCCGCAGAACTATTTTCACCGCTGTTTCCTGTTCGAAAAACGTTATCTCACATTTCTATACCATCACATTATCTTTTGTTTTCGTTGTTATCCTCATTGTTCTTACCCGATGAAGAAGAACCTCCATTTCCACTAGATGTACCATTGAATTTATAAGGAACTATTACAGCTCCTTCATTAGACTCTTTCGATGTACCGTAAATGCCGTTTAACACTTCTTGTACAGTCGCATTATTATGGACTTGGTGAATATCATTTTTTCCGGGTCCACCGACAACAGCCTAAAAGCAAACAGTCATTCTTGCAGGAATATCAATTAATATATAGAATACTTCGATTCGATAATTACTTGTCTCTTCGCTCGCGGTCGAGCATAACAGCCAGTTGCCAATATTAACAGCGCGAAAAGTACTTTTCGATTCATTTTTCGTTTTTATCAATTTCCGGCGTTGCAGCAGAGAGCCTCTTGCTTTTAACGCACCCGTCCGTCGACTAACTTAATATCGAAGACATCGTCGAACCATATTAACGAAGAAGAAAATCGGTTCCCGGAAATATTAACAACCCCTCACCATTTCGCAGATAAGGGAGAAACTGATTTGGTTATCGCTCGCAAAATACGCTTGTCCCCATGCGTATTCGTTTACCCTTGACGATGTTTTACCTCTTAAAGCAATTATAGTTATGTGGAAATTATACATTGCCATCAACGAAGCTTATCATTCTGAAGTAATTATTTGACACTTTGGATAACACCTGTAAACAATTATTCAAGGACAAGTATACATGATACATAGTATTGAGTGATAGCCGATATCTTTATTGTCCCACCTTGAATTTTTATAAAAGTATGAATAATTCTTACGAAAAAAAAAAAAAAAAAAAAAAAAAAAAAAACCATTAAAACTTCATTATCTATTTTCACTGTGTACATTATACCAAAATTCGCGGAATATGGAAGTAGGACTATGATGATTATCATTATTCTCGATACCGGTCGTTGTACCCATCACAAGCTTCCCGGAATATCTAATTAAACTATTCAAAGGTTAATCAATATCTGTCCAGCGAATCTTCGCGAAACGGTATTCGAAATTTGCCTCTGTCATTAAATTAATGAGTCGAAGACTTTTTTTTTTTCTTCTTCTTCTTCGTACGCCATCGCGAGATAGCCTCGGGGTTACTAAGTCACAGCAGTCTGAAGTCCAAAGAACATGTCGGAAATACAAATAGTACAATAATATAATCCTTTAAGTGTCTACGCGATGTAACTAGAATATAATAAGAGTATTAAGAGCAACTGCGTCCTTGGTTGCTGTGCATCTCGTGACGCGTCTCTGCGATCTTGTGATTCAGCCGGAATTGTTATTCAGCAGTTGATTGACGGCCGTGAGGGCAGAGATCGGAATCTGTGAACGATTGATAAATCGTTAAAAGGCAAAACAACAAAAAAACCATTTTTTTTTTTCTATAATTACTCGGTAATTTGTTCGATTGACGCAATTATTAGTATGCGCGTTTCATCCGATCGCGATGCGCGGATGTTTATTAAAGATCGTGAAACTCACGTTGAAAATATCATCGAACAATGTTGGACCCTTCGCTCTTGCGGCGTAAGGTACGTTAGCGGTACCCACAGCGGGTGATCGATCATCGATCGCTTGACGCGTAACGATTCTACCCCCGGCATTCGCGGTGCTCAAGGCAACCGGCGTATCAGCGACAGGTCCTGCATTCGTCGTGATAAGCTTATAAAAATTCTTGCGCCCGGGACTTAACTCGCGCAATCGTTTACGATAATATCGCCGCGCCGGGTACGATAGATCGGTAATGTCCTGGTCGTCCTTGCCTGCAATACACAAATTATCCGATAAGTAACAAACAAAAGAAATAAAGATAAACCGTTTGAATATCGTTATGTGCTCATTAAACGCACCCGCACTGACTGCATTAGCTCCAATCATGTCGTACTTTGGACCTGAATTCGCAAGTTCCCTCGTGACGATACTCGACGAAACGTCCTTTTTCGTATCGCGACCAGGAATCTTGAATTCCAAGGAGGTCGATGCATCCTTGGACTCGGACTTTGCCAGATAGACCTTTTCACCTGGTGGTGGAACCGGTTGTATATTGCTGACGTCTTTGACGATTACTCTAGTCTTTCCGCCGGCGCTTGTTCCGGCAAAAGCGCCACCAGAGCTGCCGGATCCTCCATTACCGCCGAGGGTGCCTCCCAAACCAGCGGCTGCAGCTGCCGTGGGGCCTCCGGCAGTAGCTCCTGCGAAGAGTCCTCCACTTGCTCTGCTTCCCGATCGACCCGATCCATCAAGAGTACCCCCTAAGCCTGCTGCTGCTTCCGGTCCCCCGTTGCCTAAACCGGCTCTCGCGTGTAAACCTCCCCTGGCGCTACCATCTTCACCGTTCAAGGTGCCCCCGAGACCAGCGGAAGCCGAAGGGCCCCATGGGGTACCAGCGCTGGCGAACAGTCCACCGGTACCACCGAGCAAACCTCCTAATCCCGCTTCCGCGTGGTAACCAGCGAAATTAACTCGAACACCACCATTCTTGAATTGTAGAAAGGGTAACTAAAAATGTTTAAAAAATATCATTTTCACTCGTATTTCGAGGGAAAAAAATCGGTATAATTGAAAGATCGGTATTGTTAATCAACGATTATCGGCAGGCATACCCGGCTGTTACCATCCTGCTGCTCGTTCGGTTGCGACATGGAAGTTTATTACGTTGTTAACCAACGTTTCTTGGTTTTTACAGGAAGTGCGCTCGACCGGTCACCTGTCGCTGTGACGTTTTGTCTCAAGGTAGTCTTGAGCATAAAAATGTCACGGCAACAAAGCAGCGAGACGTCGAGACTGACAACTCAACTAGCGCCTTCGTTGTTTGAAGCAATTAATTGTAATAACACATAGGCGCGTTGCGCTTTGATGAATTGACGTGCGCGTAGGAATGAACAGTTGTCGCGTAATCGTTAACTCACTATCGACGATCGAACGATGCGTGTTATGACCCTCTTGGCACTTCGATACCAACTGAATCTTTCTCCGTTGCGATTTGTTAAGAAATACTCGTGTCTGCGCTTTTTTTTGTGATCGATCTTTTTTTTTTTTTTTTCTTTTTTTGCCGATCTCTGTCGAATTTGCGTCGCGGCAGCGATCCGCCTTATTTGTTTTTTGTTCGAACGATCGCACGCGAATGGAAGAAGCGATATTGGTGGGGGTTTCGATACGATAACTTACGTCAATCGATGCCGGAGCGTTGGGGTCTCCATAGGCCACGACCTTGTCCACTCCGCCGGCAACCGGTGCAGGTTGAGGCAAAGCCGTTGTCAGAGCAACGAGAGCCCCGAGGAGAACGATCTTTCCTTGATTATTCTTCACCATCTTGACGAAGACTGGCTCGGGATATGACTCGCTGCTCGCCGGGAACCGGAGAAACAGCTTGTCGGTCTAGAAAGAGCAGGTATCAACAACCTCGGTGAAAAGATCGAGTTATTGTCGAGTCTTCGAGCGAAGGTGAGATGGCCGCAACGCGGGTGTATTGGAAAGACGAAGAGGTTCGACAAGCCACACGGACGTTGGTAACTCATCGTTTTGTCGGCTCTCTCTCGTGCGTTACACCGGAGAAGGGAATCATTGTGTCTTCACGGTGGGGATAAAACGATCGAGCCAATCCCTGGCTCCGTGAGTGGAATCACAAACTCGAGAATTCTCGATGGAAAACCCATGCCGCGAGAGCAATTATGGATCCGCCGACGATATAAAAAAAATTAAAAAAAAAAAAACAACTAACGGAGCCAAAGTTCGACGGAGTGGTCCCGGAGGAAAAAAAAAACGTCCGGAGCAAGTGGAATACTACAAATGATCAAGTAGGCAAAAAATATTATGAAAAATTTCCATTAGATGTTTATTTTTTATTTTTTATACGTCGCCGATTGTAGTTGTTGTTAAGAACGGGTGACATCGAGAATTCATCGAAAACACGACGATTAGCAATTAAAATTTCCTTCCCAGTATGCGATCGCACTTGTGGCTTCTATTATATTTATGTTTGTCATCGGGGATGCATAGATGCTGCGCCGCATATTACGGAATAATAAACGATTTCGAACAATGGGTGATTCATTATGACGCTTTGATTTATCTTAATTATTAATCTCTACATTATTACACAGTCACGCTATTTGTACAATACATTCACAACACTGTTACGCGCTCGAGTGGCGAATTATTCTCGAGAATTTTTATGTGAGGCGCGCATTACGAATAACGAAATTCCGGACGATCCCGATTATACCGATTTTCGGCGCCCGGTGCGATTTTATTCTGAATTCTGTTGTCGTCCGATTGGGTAGACGGCTGTAGCCAGGAAAATATTCCGGAATTTACGGGTTCTTCGTCGATTTCTTCGTTCACCTCGTATCCTTCGTTACCATTTTGATGATTTCCTTCGAAGATAAAAATTGTTGCAATTTTTTAGAATTTTTTTATTAAAAGAAGAAAACATCGTGAAAAATTCTCGTTATAGTATTTACCGCCGTGACTGCCGTGGTTTCCGGGTTTCGAGGGTTTCAATGGTTTCAAAGGACGATGCGGAGGTTTGCCGTGTGAGCCGTGTAACCCGTGTGACCCGTGTCCGTGTCCGTGTCCGTGTCCGTGACCCCCAAAGAAACCCCCGTGTCCATTCCCACCAAGAAGAAGATCCGTCAATCCATAAGCGAAATTCAGCGTCGGATAATTTCCCAAATGGAAAAATTTCTCTTGATCCTTAATACGACGACGCTGACGTTCATCTTCGATAAAACGACGACGTTCCTCGCGACGCTGACGTTCATCTTCGATCAAACGACGACGTTCCTCGCGACGGCGACGTTCTTCTTCGCGCTCTTGCAATAGTCTTCTTCTCCGTTCATCCCGATTATCGTTGGCCGGACGAATGGGTCTTTGGACCGTTTCATCATCATTGTTATTGTCCAATCTCTGCGGTCGGGACTCTTTGATGAAATTTCCTACAGCATCCAACGTCACCACCGGTATCTGTTGATCAGAGTACATCGATCACAAATTCGATTTTTCAATTCTTAGTTGCATTTTATTATTAATGTTTTACATCAAAAATCTTGTTAATGGTGTCGGTATTTTGCGGCGAGAAAGCCTGCGCTGCGGCCGAAGTTCCTTTTATCACTGCTATCGGTATCTGTAGAACCAATGATTGTAATTATTGGTAAATTCTTTTGCGATTTATGGATCAAGCGATTCAGGTCTCCGCACCGCGATTGGCCACACTGTAGTCATTTATCTTTAAATCGTCTTAATAAGTAATTATGAACTATCGAAAGGCCAATCGCTCTATGTTTTGCTCTGCAGAAACTTCTTGGTGATCATACAACGGAATATTCTCACTTTAAAGACATTTTCTATGTAAGAACCGTCTCCGCTGTTCTGAGGCCTTCTTCTGTGGTTAAGTCGGTACTCCGCCGCTTCTTCAGGTTGTCGCGGACCACTGAAACGCAATCTGTCCTGAAACACGGTACGCAGTCGATTTTAATTACACTTCGTTGATACTTTTGTAATTTACTCGCACTTACCTCATCGCGTTTGCTGCGATCGGCTTCAACTGTTTCCGAGATAAAAAATATCACGACGAACAGCCAAAACGGGAGGCGAACCATCACGTCGAAAGTTTTTTGTATCCTGTCTATCAGAAGTAACGCAATGCTACGAATTAAAATTGTTGAATCCGCGCGAACAGCTCGGTTCGCGGAGTTTTATATGTGAAAACTCGGGGATGTAAGACGTAACCCACGCCGAATTTTGTTGTCCAATCGTATCATAGCTAAAACGCGAACACAACTTTCTCTCGTCGAATTTACCTTTTATTTCGCATAGTGTACGATAAAGAAGACGCGTGGGTAGACGAGAGCCACAGGTGACGCGGAATCGTTTTATTCGATCGAGTCAACGAACATTGCGCAAAAAATACTCTTCTACGCGTTGTCGCGATTTCAAAAGGTTATCTTAAGTATCGCCGTAATATTTTTGTTTTTTTTTGTTGCGTTATAATGATATCTTGTTTTTTTTTTATTATTATTATTATTATTCGGTAAAAACTACGGCAGTGTTTGTCGGCATGAAATATATCTGTACAACTATAGCGATGTGTAATTTTGTATGTACAACAACTCCGTAGAGGAGATCAAATAACGTCGGGATTGTCCTGCAGAAAGGGACTTATCCGGTTGCCGAGATCTCGTTGAAATTCTCGTACATTTATCTGCGATTGCTGAAACGAACGAAGCAGATTTTTTGGCGATTTTTGTAATCGGATTACATTTTTGACGATTATAGAGAAATTACGCGGTTAAGAGACGAGTCTTACATTTATAGCGTCCTGCCATTCGATATTGAATAAACGTACGAGTCCTCGGAAATTCCTTCGGAGAATACGCTGAAGACCACTCACAGTTAATTTGTACGGTTCCTCGGTAGTCGTCATTGTAGCTTCGGTAGAAATACCATCGCCCATCGTCGTTACTTGTTGGGTCGTTGTGCTCATGAGCGCAGCGCCCATTCCAGACGCCGTAGTCGTAGTTTCGGGCGAAATACTATCACCGACGAGAGTACTGATCTGCTGCACCGCTGATTTAGTTTCGTTCACAGTCTGCGACGTCACAAAAAATTGAGATTAACGGTAATAATTTCATTAGCGAAATTTCGTAATACGGTCAATGAGTGCTTCGCAATTAGTGAAATAAATTTAACCCTTTGAAACATTTTTTGTTGCCAAAAAAATGAAATAATAATTGTCCTTTTTTTTTTTTAGAAAATTATAACTTTTTTTTATATTCTCATATATATTTTCATATTTCGAAAAAAATTGAAAATTCAGTTAAAAAATTGATGAAATAATGTTGATAATTTATTTATCTGTAACTCTCTTTCAATCGACAATAGATTATTGCATTTTTTTTCAGACTATAATAATTTTCAAATTTATTGTAATCATTTGGGTAAATGTACCGTTTGTGGCCATTTTTATTATTATACTCGCCGAATAATTTTTTTTTTTTTCAAAACCGTATTTTGTTTTAAAAAGTTCTCATATAAAGTCACTGAATGATCTATACGAAGTTTTTTTAAAATTCGAATTATATTTTGTTTTATTGCTTCGAATATGATGACCACAATCGGACTTAAGATGGCGAAAAACGGAAAACCGTCTATTTTACGTTTACTTTAAAAAAATTAAAAAATGAGTAGAAAAAGGTGAATTGATAAAAAACTGATAATACTTCGGAGGGTTTATATTTCTGCACTCACTTCGAACGCGACGCGCGCAAGGGTCCAGAAGAAACCGGGTCTTTGTCTCTTGACCTGCCGCACTACTCGTTTCGCCTCTTCCGTGATATTCGCCTCGGCGATCATTCGTTCGCCGATACGATCAAAGTTCTCAAGATCGGTGGGCGATGATACGTGATAATCCTTCGACATTATAACTCTGAATAATCTCTCTTCTTCCTCATTCAATTCTTTCGAATTGTCGTCGATTTCCGGAACAGAAGAGACGTTCGTTCGCAATTCGACGAAATTCGGTTCGATAGAATAGTCCATAGATGGTAACTTGCGATCGTAATCTCTATCCTGTGTCTGTATGGCATTTCGCCGAAATTGAAGTGATCGATCGACATTGTTGTTTATAGATCGCGATTTCCGAGACTCTTCGGCTGGTACCGAACTCAACGATAATATCAAAAAACATCCTATCGTCAATAATGCTCTCGAATCGTAAAACATCTGAAAATTAAAATCGTTTCACTTGCACTCGTGTTATCACCTTAATTTCTCGTATTTTTTTGTTTTAATTTTTATCGTCGTGCAGGTTATTGTGCAGTTAAATATCAACGCGATCCGACAACGACGATTTCTCGATCGCTACTGCAGCATTATTGCTCCGGCAAAAACCGTCGCGTGCCGCATAATAAACTACGGATATTATTCTCCTCCTCTCGCCCTAGAATTCGTTCAAAGTTTCGGCTATAAGACTTTGCGACACTCGCCGACCACACATTCGATAGGTCGAGCGGGTCTGTGCGTGTCCCGAATAATTGCGTGCATCGATTCCGCCGTACGGCATTGACGAAATTTTCTTAGCGCGATTGAAATATCGCTACTACGGCGGGATAGACTCGTTGCAAGTACCCGTCGTACACGAGAGACTACGATAGGTACATTTTACTCGACGGCTTGCCGAGAGTATCAGCATCGAGCCGTTGCAAAACTTTCTAAGCAAAACTTCCGCGACGCTTCCGCGACCGAGATTTCCATCGATTACGCGAGGATCATTACGTGCGCGCAAGATATAAAAGCCGGTGCACGTGGATTACTCGGTTTTCTTAGCGTTATCAATGCTGTCGTGTGTCCAACGACGATGTCTGTCATCGCAAAAATTATTGTGTCTCGAAAAAAGAATGAAAAAAAAAAAAAAAGGAAAATCGTCATTTAAATTGGCGGTGTGATAGACGCGATAATAATATTCTCGATGTATTTGCTTGAGAATGACGAATGCATGAGAAAGTCATGTGTTATTCTCGCAGGATATCGTTTACATCCAGCGAGTGTCTAATTGCTCTGACCCGACGGGTTGTCGGGAAATTATAACAATTAATATATCTATCGGTGAGTAACATGTTACGAATAATAATAACACGAGAGATCGAATACGAAACCTATTAAAAAGTGTATAGTTTCGCAACGTTATATTTATAAGCCGAGAAAATTATCTGTGTATACAGAATCGACGTTCACGGGCATTCAAATATATTTTCAAATGCGAGTAACGTCGGGTGAAAAGGTGTACTTAGATGTTATTCGCATCAATCAATCAAAATATTTATTAAAAAAAAAACAATTTCTGTTGAACCGATTGAAAATTAATTTAAATGGCAATAAACGCCGATTCGGTGTTGTGGTTTTTAGTAATTACGATATTTAGTAAATATCGTAATCATTACGTAAAATTAGCACATTACGAGACACGGTATTCCAGCGTGAAATATAATATAGCCGTTACTAACGTGTTACAAAAATTCGCAATCCTGAATTTTATACGCGAACCCATTTTTTTTAACACAAATAACTTGTGGAAGATAAGAGTCTACATTTCGAATGATAGAATCCTTTCTTAAGCCTAAAACACGGCGGATATTACACCTTTATATTGCACCTCTTTACCCGATAAATTAATCGTTGCGAAACTCCATCAAAATGTAATATTTTAAAGGTTAATCGTACTGAAATCGATACTTCGAGATGTACCGAACATATCGCCCGAGGCGCACTATCAATGTACGAAAAATGATAGAAGTCACGCTTTTTGAAAAATGGGGTAAACCAACGAATTGAAAAAATACAAATTTTCCTTTAAACAGCTCGGGACGAGCAGACGTAAACACGTCTCGTGTTTTAGTACTAACAAAGAGTTCGTTGACGTTAAAAAACGAAAATGCTGATTACGAAACATTTTATTGTACCCGTTTTTCAGTTTTCTTTATAGACGCACCTAACGACCTCTGTCGTAAATACACATACACCCGTTATGCTGTTTTTTTTATCATGAATAAAGATTCGTTCAATAATTCTTACGAACTATTATTATACTCCAGCACTACGACTTTTTTGCTTCAATGAACATTTTATCGTAAAGCTGAGCAGCGGCTTGCGAACTTTATTACTGCTCGTATGTGTATGACCTGTACGACACTCATCGTATACGTACCCTGAAAAATCCTTGTAACACTTGAGTGTTGCGTCGAACGAGATGAATCTTTCAGGACGCGCCGTTGAACCTTTGATCCTCGCGGTTACACAATCGATACGTTACGCGTGTCGTGTGTGTTTGTCGTGCGCCTGCGCGTAGATATAGTTATTTATTGCTCACACCTAAGAAGGGAAACCGGCTGACGGGTATTACCACCAGAGGTCCGTAGCTCCGATGAATCGCGAACGAACTGACAACCGGAACGACGTTCCGGTGGCGTGTTCCTCGGTATACTTACAACCGTCAGCTCTGTTGTGACTACTGGAATAAAGGAAAATGCAGTGAACCGTTGCTGCACACCGGGGATATTGGAGATGGAGAAGCTGCGACCACAGTACCCGACGGTAATTGTCGAAATTAACAGAGATACGAGTCATTGATCGCGGCAAAGCGATACCCGGATCGTTGTCAAACTATGCGCCCTAATTACCGAATCCTATCTATTACGTGCGATTCCGAAAAAAAAGAAAACAATAATAATAATCCGTATACACATAACACGCAAGAAATATCTCTTGGAAAGAAACGCGTGGGCCTCTCCCCCAAACGCCGGCGTCATCGGCCCCGAGCTTCTTATGTAATTTACATCATCGTTTTCTCGGGTTCCTCTTATGAAACCGGTGTGCCATAACTCGCGCCTCACCCGAAAGACCTACATAGGCCTAAACGTGCGTACATTAGCGTATTTTTTTAGCCATAAGAAAAGACAAAAGTAGGATATATGGAGGAACCTTGAATTATCATTAAATTCGAAAGTCTAACAGCATCCACGCTACAGATCGTTTTATCGATTAATTATTAGCAAAAAATGTAGTGTTGATTTTTTGACGTGAATTATTATGTGCAATATTAATCTGTCAGTTAAATTGAATGACAGATTCGTAATTGATCGAAAGAAATACATTGCAACACATTTTCTTTCCATCTGTTTTGCAAAAAAATTCGATTCTCGGACTTTCTATTTTTAGACTCCGATATCTTTACTTACCGGCAGAATTAGGATAAATCGAGATACTTATCGTATTATTTCACGGGAATGAGACTAACTTTCGATTCGAATTCGATTTTCGGACTTTTTATTTTTAAACTCCGATATCTTTACTTACCAATAGAATTAGGATAAATCGGGATACTTATCGTATTTCACGGGAATGAGACTAACGGATCGGATACTTTTGGCAAAACTGCATAATTTTTTTAATCTGCGCTGAGCGATGAAACATGTCGAAAACTCACGATAAGGACGCTTTGCATTTTTTTCGCGTAAAAATCGGCGGTTTGAAAAATAAGCTCTTAACCATATATCTCCATGTATTTTGTTGCGTTAAACGCAAATTCGATAGCAATTTGTGCCCAAAGCTGAGTGCCCAAAAATTGGTAAAAGTCAGAAACAACTGTTATTTTTTTTTTTCGTTTCGATTCGATCAAAAACACCGTTTTTTTTTTTTGTGTGAAATTTAACGATTTCAAAAAAACGGTATCCACCATATGCCTCCATATATTTTATTGCCTTAAACGTGAATTCGCTAGCGATCATTGCCCAAAGTCACGCGTCCCGCTGGTACAAACCGGGAACAATTTTTCTCTTTATTTTTCGTTTAAAACTCAACTAAAGCTTCTTGTGTACACCTTCCACATTCAGTTCCCTGTAATACGCATTCACCAGACAAATAAAACGACGGAATTGCAATAGAACAACTAAAATAGGACCTTGAATACTAACGACATTTTTTGACGCGTTATTTTCGTAGCGATCATCCAAAAAATTCCGAAAATTCACTACACTTATGAATATACGCGGAAATAAATCTGCATAAGTCCCGTCGGGAATACATGAAAGAAAATCTATATATAGTTACGCTATGCATAAAAAATCACGAATAACCGGCGTTTTATAGCGCTAAGCTTCAAACTTCGAAAATAATGGACATTTACCTTAAGTATTTCTGGACTGCTGTCGTAATATTCCCGATGACGAAAAACAGTGAATTACTCTTCTGCGCTAAGTTGCACGAAGAACTATTTGGATACAAAACGCGAATAGTGAAAGTATATAGAGCACAAGTTGAGTGTACATACGGTAACACGGATATTGCGCTGCACTGACCCAACGAAAACTGCATGTATCTCCGGTGCGTGCACTTGATTATCAAACGAATCAACCAGCCGTAAAATAGATCGATCGATCGATCGTCTTATCGATTTCTTTGATTTCCGATAATACTCTTCAAACCTTCAATCGACTATGAAGAGTTTCAAGAAAAACATATATATATATATGTATATCGCGTTAAATCGAAGTTTTTAGGTTAGTAAGATGCGCACCTGTCTGAGAGACATGGAGAAATGCATCTCGGCGGCTTCTCGACAGAGCTGATACTACCGAGATGAGCCGACACGAGTCTCACGGGCTATCGAGAGACACGGCCCTCAAGGTTATCGACATATTTACGAAAGAGTTATGACATAGGTACACAGCAGAAACCCCGCAAAGTTATACGAAAGTTATGCCGGTTTTTTCCCCACCCGTATCGCTTTCCTCTTCGTCCTTGCGACGAACTCAAAGTCTTACACCCCTCGATGAGTCGTCGGATACGTGAAAAGAACAGACAAATTGAATGACCCTCCCTCCCACGAGTATTTCTATCCTCAAATGACAGCGGCAGATTTTGCTCGCTTTCTGTACGGTGTCAGAAAGTTGCAGCACTCCAACCGGTCCCCGGGGTCCGACGTTTCTCCTTCCATATCTCGAGTGCATTTCAACATCACGTGGAAAGACAGAGGACCCGCGCACTGAATTATCGATCGTCAGATGGCGGCACAATTACCATTCGGTTTCTAGACACCAAAGACGGAACGAATCAATTATTTGATGTGATAACTTTTTTTCAAAATCTATTAATAACCAGCAAGAGGAGAGGATCGCGTGAAAATACCTTCTGGCTATAGAAATAGTGATAAAAATATATTAGGTTTACTGCTGTTGTCAGTTTCCGCGTAATATTTCGTGTCGGGAGTAAAATACGTTATTACAAATTTCGTAACAGCGTTTTTATACTTCTGTACCCTTATCGCGATTTACTTGAGTTATTTTATGCATTAATAAATTTGGTTATAAATCACCGTCTTTAATTTACTTGCTTTCGAAATCCGCTGCTTCTGTCGGGAGAAATTTTGTAAAAAAAAAAAAAAGGATTACGCATAAATCGAATTAACTCGGTTCGAAGATCGTCGATTGTCTTCTCATTATTAACATACATAAAAAATCAAAAAATCCAACGCAATATATATTTTTTTCAAATTTTTTATTTCCTTGGTGAAAAAAAAAAAATATTAATTTTTTCAATTTAATTACAACTTTTCTTATTATTTTAATAGATTTCATTTTTATACAGGAAACATTATTTAACGGCGACCACATGAGTCGTATATTTTTACATAAAAAATTATAAAGAATTTATTACCACCAAAATGTAACTCCTATCCAGTTACGCGAACTGATAAAACACGCGGATTATGAACGTTCGAAACACGCAACATAATAACGAGCCACGCAACAATAAAATTATGTTACCCGTATTACCGTCTATGGCTATGCGGCGGCATCAATTTCTCCCAGAATCGTATTTCCGCGTCGACGCGAAGTAACATTGTATTACGCGAAAGCTATAAAACTCAATGTACATCTCCGATGAAAAAATAAAGAAGAAACAACGGAGTCTCGAGGAAACGAATCGTTTCGAGACTAAACCCAACGATCCGCGATAATAGACTCGCATTTATATATAATAATCTAAACAGAGAGATTTATTCAAACGACTCGAAAAATATTAATGATTATATGGCTTAACTGCGCTGCGGTTCACAGGCCCCCCCGAGGCTGCGCACCTGCTGCTCAATCATTATCATCTCCTTTCCACTCTTACATTCTCATTGAGTTATTTACATTTTTCTATTTATACACTAATGGTATCGCCGCGGAAAACTTAGAAGAGTTGCAGTAACGCGATTGCATTCTTCGTACTTTCTCTCCCGTGTACGATCGGTCGGCACTTGAGCAATTATCATCGTCCAGTAATTACTCGACGAAATTCCCTCCAACGTATAGATGCAATTTTATTGACGATCCGAAGGCAGACCCTTGATTGCGAAAGCTCCGCGGAAGAAGGGTTTGAAGACCTCGAGAACGCTCTGCGTTCGATGCGCCGAGTTCTGTAACGAAAGAAAAAAAAAAAAAAAAAAAAAAAAAGATCGAAGGCAATAGTCGAGTATCTTAGCGTCAAGGATGCGTTCTTTATATTAAATATACGAGTCCGAGGATAACGAGACGTTATTAACGAGAACAGCGACAAAAAAAAAATGTTATTCACTCGTATCAGATACGACTCGATAAATAGTTCTGACGAACGAACGACCGGACTTACGAGAATGATGCTATTGAGGATTTTGCTGATACTCGTTATCAATGTAAACGATGTGCCAAAAGCCGGTGCTGGTATTTCCAACGAGACGCGAGTCCTGTCGAATTCAGGAATATCCTCTGTCGTCGTAGCGATCGTACCCTGCGGAGAGAAACAGTGAATCGCTCATGACATCCGCGCGCTGTGGCTTTATCGGCCAACGCGATTCATTTCCGCTTTAGCGTATTAAATTTCTCGCGTTTCAATGAATAAAAAAAAATAAAAAAACCAAAAAAATTCGTATTCTTAATTTTCGAAATAATCGACATAGATCTTCAGCTATCACCCCACGCCGACGAGATAAATGATTTTTTTTTTTTCCGAAACTACGCGATCTAAAAACTAATTCGTCAACTACGGTTCTCGCGTGAGGGGTTTCAACGGGATGAGGATATTTCAAGGGTGCAGTGATCATTGCCACCTATAGCATTGTGCGAATAAAGTCAAATACGATATAATGGGTATCATTATTATTATTTCGTTCTTTTTTTTTTTTTTTTTTAATCATAAATATACGAATCAAGTCACGGGATAGATAACATGGTCGTCATTTTATTTGACAATTAATATTTCATTTATAAATCATTGAAAAAATAAATCACAACACAAAGACACATAAACTGTCATCGTCGGCGTCGTCATCATCATAGTAGTATATCTTGGCTTCGGAGTGTATTAAAAGAAAAGAAAAGAAAAAAAAAGAAAAAAAGTAGAAGAAGAAGAAGAATCTGCTATATTTACATCATTTACAAAAGTTTACTATTAGTTATTTACAGCAGCGGTATGTTTCGTCGCGCGTTTTGCAGTCGCTGAACAACGTTCGTCGTTTGGACCAATTGGTGAGTAGCAATTGGCGTTATTTTTTTTTTTTTTTTTTTAAAGACGCGAGTCGTTTTTTTTTCGTAATCTAGCGATAGAGTGGCTTGAGCGCGGGAAATGTGCGTGCCGTTGTCGACGAAAACGGGATACTCTAGGGGCCGGGGGCGTCCGTGTTTACCGTTTTCCTATCTAAAAAGAAACAAACAGAAAAGAGAAGAGAGAAAATAGAGAAAATTGTCGATACGCGACGATCTTTTTTTTTTACACTTCCGAGCGAAGTTTCCGATGACGACTCCAAAGTGGTAATACTACTACATATTCCAGCGGCCCATAACGAATAATTTGTTCTCATTGTTAGAAGCGCAATTCGCATGATTGTAGTGCTAACTAAACGGGGGAAAAAGATAGCTACACAGCGCTTGAGAATATCGTCGTTTAAGCGACGAGACGATTCCATTCAAGCGGAATGGTAGGATCATCTATATTTATTTTCTATCTACTGGCGCAAACTTAGCTGGTCAATGGGTCATTTCTAACTGTTCCATTAGTCGATTCTACGGACAGGAAAACTATACAAAGTGTAGAAACTAATTGTGACGAAAAAAAAAAAGAAAACAAGGATTGTCAGACTACAGTGATAATACTAATGCGAAGAGGGCAATAAAATCTCATAGGGCGAGTGGGGTGAATAAGCTTACGAGCGACTCGAATAGAATAACGAAAAATCTATAGAGAGCTTTTGATACCAATATAATAAAAATTAAAATTCTAATAAACAAATATTAACGAATATGTTTTGTATTGCGCATCGGTTTGATCATCGGATCTCTGGCTATTTTTTTTTTATTTTTTTTTTTACTTAATATGGTCCTCCTACCCCTCCACCAAGATTGGCAAATGCCCCGAGGTTTATTCCCGCTCCTGCACCCGCGCTTGCGCTACTACCGCTGGACGAGGAACTGTCGTCGTCACCTCCGCCGCCGCTACTTCCACCGCTCAGACTTCCAAGACCTCCGCTACTTCCGGTCAATCCTGAGATAAGACTTCCGAGGATATTTCCACTGCCGCTCGATCCGCCGCTCGTTCCACCGCTCGAACCTAAATGAATTTTTGTAATTGAAAAATTTAATTTCAATCGCGCAACGATTTTACAATATTATCATCATTTTTAGATAAATTAGTAGTTATCCCGGGCATACCGTCCACGGATCGATGCTCCGGACCGATATCGGTTCTCTCACCTGTACCGGCCGAAAGGCCTCCGGCTATTGAGCTCAACGGCGCGAGTTTTGATGCAAATGCTCCGGTTAATCCACTCGACGCTCCGGATATGAAGGTCGTCGCGCTGTTTATCAACGGACCAATGCTCGACGTTCCCGCTTGAATCTTTTGACTTATTAGATTACCGATAAATTGGCTCGTTGCCGATTGTGTGTTGTCGATACCGAAAGCGGCGTTCTTCGCTTTGTTTCCCTCGTCGAGAACGGTTATCGCGCGGGTCTTCGCGTCGAGGAAAGCGTCCAATTTCTGTTGATCGAACAGAGAGAAGTACAGTGAGACAAAAATACGGTTGAAAAATGTCGTCAACTTAAATTAATGTATCTGAAAATAAATGCGCGCAAACGTAGAAAGTTTAGTCCGCTTGTTTGCTACTCGCTTTTTGATATTTATGATATTGTCTTGCGGCGCGCGTGCCGAGGCAACGGAGCGCAAAGAACGTACACGAGACCTCAGTTACGAAAAAAAATAAATAAAAAATAAATAACTCAATTTCATAATAGCAAAGGTAATTTCGTAATCTATGACCGTTTCGCGTGTCTCTTACCCCGAAAACGAAATTGATGATACCATTGGAAACTCCAAGTTTGATGACACCGATCTTTCTTTTCTCTCGATCGCCGTGTTCACCGTCGTCGCTAAGCGCCGGATCCTCTTCGCTCTGAAACACGTACACCTGCGAAAAAACACCAAAAAATTATAAACATAATGATACAAAAATGATAAATGATTTTTTTTTTTTTTTTTTTTTTGATACAAATGTATATAATTTCCGTAGTAAATCAATGAACATTACATTTAACGAGCTATTCGTTCCAAATTCGATTTAATATTACATATATATATATATATATGTCTACAATTGTCGGCAATTGAATTGAGCAACCGATCGCGTAAAAAAAATAATGACGAGTAACACGATTTGCCTTTTCGATGCACGGATGCAATGGCAAAAAAACGCGTACGAAATAATTAATGATTAATCCACGTATCGCCAAGTGTCACGAATAGGCTTTTAGCGTTTGTCAAGGAAAAGTATATATATATATTCGTGTCGACGGTGTCGAACTGTGAGGCCGCATCCTCGAGCGCCGGTCGTTCGGCGTGTATATGTTATAAACTTTACGTAATTCGACGCGTATCCATACAAACGGGTCGTCGGTGTGTCGACGCTATAGGCTGCTGCGCGAATACGAACTCTCGAATATCTTACGTTACACACGTAATTTCACTTGGACGACGCGTGTGGGACTCGGTGGGCTTCGAACGGAAGAGCCTTCGAAAGCGAGAGTGAATCGAATAGTGAGAGTGCCTACAGACGCGTTTCGCTTCGACACACGAAGATTCCTTTGAACCTTTACTCGCGACCTTTTCTACGCAGCATCGAATGTTGGTCATTGGTACGCGACCATGGAGGTAAAAGTTGCTCAATCGCATATGATAACGGGGTAAAATGCAATTATCTATTGAATCTAAGGTCGTGACGTAACGTAAATTATTTTTTACGCCGCGAAAAAAAAAAAAAAAAAAAAAGGAAAAATTTTCATCTATCGAATTATGAGTTACGAGCCGCGAACGGTATTTTCGATCTATTAGAAAAAAAAAAAAAAATTTAATCGATCGTAAAAACAGTTTGTTGAATTCGGTATTTATTAATTTATTACGAAAATGATTTTTCCGTTCGAAATAATATTCTATTTGACACCGGTAAACCATCGCTCGTTAATTTCGATCGATCTTTTTTTTTTTTTTTTTTCGTTGTTTAGAGATAGCAAGATTATCGAGATATAAACGTCAGAATCCGGCACGCGTACAGCGGAAATTCCGTTATTAGCGATGGACACACGTGCGGATTGGCGTTTACTAGCGAGCAATTCGAATACGTCAATGTATATCTCCGCCGGTCCATTGCAGCCGGGTGCCAAAGGCCCCCGAGTGCTCAGCGACTTTCACTCTCGACTCGCTTGTGTGTTCCTCTCGTTTTCATCTCCGCCACACACACACACACATAAGCGCACACACACGCGTCTCACTTCGCGAATCATCGTACGCGCGTTGATCATTCATCGTAATGGATTAGTAAACCGAAACGGTGGTTGGCACTTACCTCGTTCAAAGGGCTGATGTCTTCGTCTGTTGCTCTCTTGACGATCGGACTTGCGGCAGCGAGAAGAAGTGTCAACGAGAAGACGCAAAGAACCGGAGTAACCCTCATGATGATAATTTTCTTTTGTTTTTGTTTCTAATCGTCTTTTTTTTCCTTCGAACGGACAACTATATCGTCACAGTTATCGTCGAGTATCGAAAATTCTTTGCCTGTCAAATAAGTAGAATCGAAAGTTTACAAAACTAAAAAAAAAAAAAACGTTTGTACCTATATGGCGAAGCTGTGAATTGCTAGAAAACGGATGACGGAACCTTGAATATACAACGGGCTAATTTATCCCGTCGATTAACTAGATCAACGCGAGTGAAAGGGAGTTAATCGAGAATCGTGCGCGCAGGACAAAAAAAACTCGGGCGATACACGTACACCAGTGTATACTGTGATCCGTGTTTTTTTTTTTTTTTTTTTCAATTTTTTTATGAAATTAAACACTCGCGTGAAAAAAAAAGAACGTATCTATTAGAAACCGCGCGTGCGGGTCAGACGCCTCGGAGGTATGATTTATCGTAACACGAGACTTACGAGTTCGGTTGACAATACAGCAATGACGTGTGGAAACAATTGGACGAGAGTAACAATCGAAATAATAATCGAAGAAGAGCCCCCGTGAGCGAGAGATGGGCGCGTAAAGCTTTGGAAGAACGATGATACCGAACAGAGGACGTCGAGACGCGTGCCTTGCAAGGTGCGAGACTCGTTTGCGGCAGAAGTCGAAGGAGAGCCCGAAGTCTTGTGCGGCGTGTGACGTGTGCTCGGGCTCTCAGGCGCGCGGCTGCTTGGGATCGACGAGGCGAGGGGAAAGAGTTGCTTTTGCTGCTGTTGCGAGCCGCCCGGGCGGACGGGGTACACGCGCGCGTTTTAATCCTATACGTGAATACCGGTAAAAGCTTATACACGCCTCTAAGTACCGCGAGTGTGTATTAGTGATCGAAGTGATACGAATCAAGATATATCTTATATATAGGTGTGTTATGCATATAGATATGTACAGAGAAAATACATGGCGAAAAAAGGTGAGAGAACGCGCGAGTTCGCGTGGTACAGAGTGAGGATAGAGCGTTAGTTGCGTAGTTCGCCGAGCCAAAAGGGAACACACACGTCGGAGGCGGGACACCGGACAATTTACCTGCGAATCCAGTGACTCCTGCGTCTCCTGCGGCTGACCGGCAGCTTGTAATAGCAACGAGAGACGCGCATGCACGTTCCTTAAAAGCCTTTACGTAGCCCGGCGGAGCCTCGCTTCGTCTTCGAGGGGCTGGATATAATACCGCCGCTACGCGCGCGCTGTTGGGGAGAACGTCGCGAGGACGACGACGATGTGGTAAGGGGGGAAATACACACACTTCGGCGGTACGGCGAAGATTGTTACAACGTGTCTACGTTACCGATCGCCTTAGGCAAACCAAAATAGACTCTCCGCTCGTTCGGAACGCGAATGTCGAGAGCTTTGTCACACATGTCTACCCGCGCGATTATAAACGAATTGATTAATTCCCCGGCCCCCCCCCCCCTCTCATTTTTAATGCCGTGAAAGTAACTTTGGGCAATTCGGGGACTCAAATTTCTTTATCACGAGACTCGGATGAACACGAATACGTAATTCACGATCGAAGAAACTTAGGATGCAAAATAATCGATAATGAAGATGCATACACGCGATCGTCGTTGAGCGCGACAACGGTACTATCTCAATTAACTTTTTATCGATGCTGATTACTGCTGATTCGTTTACGATCCGATGTCGAGAGGCTTCTTTGGTTCGTATGATGAAAGAATTTTTTTTTCTTTTTACATTTGTCAAAGTTTCATCAACGTGAAAGTAAACTTTCGAAGATGCTTTTTTTATTCATTTTTTTTTTTTTATAATTATCAATCTTCTTCCTATGTCGTTGCTACTGTGAAATTAGTTGAATGAGCGACTAAAATCGTACATCGAAAGTCGCGTGTTTCGCGAATCTTTAATTGCCGCATAAATCGAGTGTTAACACATCGGTCGAACGGGGTGGCTATAGGTCAACACGAACGTAAGGAAGGGGAAGTGAAGATAATGCCATTGGGTAATACGGGTCAAATGCGCGCGCGCCTGATACAATGTTACAAGAACCACATACTGTGTTACTCGTTGACAACATTGAAACGAAGTAATTAGGCGTAGCGTTGCGAAAGCTTTATTTATCGTGGAAAAAAAAAATGCGGCTAGACGACAAATGTATACTTCGAGAACTACGAGACGATACTTTTTTTTTCTTTTATTTTTTTCCCCCGTAAACATATCATTTCATTATAACCTCTCACTTCACTGCGCGGAGATTGGTGTCCTCGATACAACGAAAATTGCGCAAATTGGATTGTCGAAAGATACACCGAGAGGGGAACAAAACGTCGAACAGGATATCCTCGGGAAGTCCATCGGGGATCGTTCGAGTACCAGGAAAATTCCGGTTCATCGCGATAGAACGAAAAGTGTAAAAGGTAGAGGGGGATTTAGTAATATATATGTAACTGGTCTTTCGAGTATATATGCCGGCATCATTGAGCAATCGCGGTGGAGCAACTCGAGCGCTAATCCATATTCCACATATACCTACTCGCAGGGACAAGTGCCTACGTGCTGTAAACTTACAGATCGGTCACTCCTTCTGATATGTCTTTTTTTCAAATTTACTATTATTATTATTTCTTTTCCTCATGAAGAATTAATGCCACTCACGAATTCCCGAATAGAAAGGATCAAGGCCTTCCGCAGATATGTCGTATAAATTCATCTACTTATTTTGATGGGAGATTTTTTATCGAAGTATTTTGGTTGCACACGGCGTTACTAAATGCTCATATTCTTGCGTGGAAAATTTTGCATTGCTCGCGTTTTAATCCGCCGAAGCATAACGGGTTGAATTTCGATCCATATCTCGAGTAATAAAAAAAAAAAAAAAAAAACAAAATTTAATGCGTTTAAAAAAAACAACGAGCAATGATTACTAATGTGAACGAAACCATAAATAAATCACCTATAAAAACAATTTTTTTAGTTTAAAGAAAAATTTTATTTAAAGCGTTAAACTAATCGGTTAGAAACATTTTGATAACCAAAAGCTTCCGGCAAATGTCGTCCCCGTAAAGAATAACAACGACGAGACATGAAAAAAAAAAAAAAAACCCTCGAAGTACTGACATAACTCTGAAACATGGTGCAGAGATTATACCTCACACCCAATTCCAACGACTTTATTTTAATATTCCTCGAAGCACATGAAAAAAATAGTGTCTCGAATTTGGGATGAGCGGAGACGACTTTATAAGTGCAATAGACAATAACACCGGAAGTTAATGTCGATGACTTACAATACAATGGCGGGAGACGAATAATAAACGTACGTAAGATAATTCGTTGATGAAAAGGGTTGCTAGGAACAACAACAAGACGCGATCGTCTCGTGGTGCCGCGTCGCGTAGAAATCCGCAGACGTTAACGCATTTCTTCCTCAGCAAGACACCGCTGTTGCTCGGTATTAACGGCCGACAACAAGACTCTCTCGCTTGGTAACTTTCCAGAGACACGGGAAAAATCTTGAATTGTAATCGCGTGGGTAATGATGGTCACCGGTTTGCGAGAAAGAACGTGTGGAGAAATGAATTGAGAGTAAATTCATTCGGGAGAGAATCATCACGGAGAGAGATGGCACCGTGTGGAGGGAAAGCAAAAGTGAGATATTATGGCGAGCGAGTTCGTAACTTTCCAGAGGTAAAGAAGCAGCAAGTCGGGTCGTTCATCGGAGATGAGATGAAGAAAGAGAGAGGAAGTGGAGAGGCGGCAGAGATACTAGGAGAAAGAATCTTTCTTTCTCGATTATGCTGTCGGCTGACGCGCGCGCGCGCGCGGGCGCCGTCTTTGGCGCGACGATCGTTTACGTAAAGGGTCAGGAATCCTCTCCGGAAAGGTTAGGTTGTGTGAAAACGAAAGTGGACCGCGCATAGTTGCGCGTCACTATCGAAAACCGGGCGTTCTCTCGACATTTGATATTATAACATCGATATCAGAATACATTACGAGAAAAAAAATAAAAGTAACGATCCTCGTATAATTGAATAGATCGACGCGCATCCGTAACTGACAGATGCTTCGATAATCGCGATCTTTTACTTACCGTTACACGAAGCGAACTCGTTCTTTTTCAACTACGGTGATAGGTTCGTGAATCGGGGATTCGTCCGAACAGTTGCGGTTTTATCGGTAATCGGAGAACGGGACGGCCGGGTAACGCGATCGAGTTTCAAGCTGCAGTGTTCACGACCTCGATGAGGTCGGGGAGATTTCTCGCTCGTTCTTCCCTCTGGATACAACTCACACACACACACTCCCGGAGACTGTTGTTAAGTTTTGAACGGCACAAAAACGAGGTCGATACAGAATAGATCGAAACACCTTCACTGCCGCGGGCACTGGTGATCAGCGAGTGCAATACTCGATGTTTTGCCGTAAAAGGAAATGATGAAAAAAAATGAAAAAAAAATCGAAAAAAAAAAAAAGATCTTTATAGTTTCACGATACGATCTTCGGAGACGACACCGTTGGTACTACAACTGTGTACGGCTAACGGGCGCGTCGAGACACCAATCGACTCTATTGCCTGTACTCGAAGCCAATACCGAGGCGGATGAGACCCAACCGTTCGCGACGCCCGCGCGAAAGAAAGTTGTCTCTTTGCTCGGGGAAATTGGCCTCTACCGTACCACACAATCAAGGTTTACAAGTACACTATTCGCGTATCGCGTATGAGTTAACTATATGGTGTACGAAACCTCGTAGAAAGAGGTGTCAAACCTCGTGGTTCGAACGACGAAAAAGGATAAGAAATAAAAATAAAAGAATGAAATAAAAATTGCGCAATTCGAATCGTGCGCCGATTGCATAGCGGGTACAGGAAACAATTGCGTAAGTCGATAGGCCAATCGATCTGTCGATCACACTATCCCCAACGCTCTCCGTAGATATCGCGTCAATTACAGGTACCTATCCTCCCCTCACCTGCATAGATTAGATAGATTTACGATTCGGACATATAATGTACTCGCATGCGTTAGTTGCATACTGAGGCGCACGACATACCGGTCATTTTTCCTGAGCGAAGGAAAATAAATAAAAAAAATAAAAAAATTAAACGAAAAAAAATTATTTTCCCGATTCGTAATATTTGCTCCTATCCATGCAATTTTTAATTAACTCGAGGCGCGATATATTCTCGCGTAACGACCAGTTACAATTCGCTTCGATCTTTTATAAAACTTTATACGCCATTTATGTAATCAGTGGCAAAGTGCCCGCGAGTGTATACAACTGGGTAGCGGTTTTAAGCGGATATCGCCGCTGACGTTAAAATCCCCATGACTACTCTCTTGCCGCATACGTGTAACCCGAATAATATAGTCCTTTTTACTTTCTCCGGTGCGAGACCGCGCGCGCGGACAGGCTGCTGCCGGAGACCGAGAGATTCCACGAGCGAACGAAACGGAACATAGTTGCTCGCCGGATCTCCCGCGCGGGGCAAACGTCTCGCCGCACGGTATTTGCTATAACCGCGTCTCCCGTTACGTGTGTTCGCATACACGCGCGCGTATACGAGAGAAACGAAGATAGCCATTTTATAATGTGTCATTGCTCGTACCTATACTGTAACATAAAGTTACAGCAGTTCCCAGACAAACCCACCCGTGTCTCTCTTATGCGTTTATCATTCTACAATCCGAGTAGCCCGGATTTTCCGGTTGCAAAACTCGTTATACGAATTTCGCTAGTCGCTGTCATCGTTTTGCCGCAATTGCCGCGATGTAAAAAAAAAAAAAAAAGTGAATAATGTCGAAAATAGACTCGAGATAAATCGTTTCGAAAATTTGCATTAAGCATCAATTTTTACGTCGACTGTGACCTATAAAAAAAAAAAGAAGAAAAAAAATCAACGATCATAATAACCTCAAAACTTTCGCTATCGCGTAACATCCGAGTAGTCAACTACTGTATGGAACACATAATATAATCTTGCAATTTATCATCTCGCTTAATATATATTGAGCCACTCGTTTCGTCTAGCGATTCCTCACTGTCTCACTATTAATTTGCATCTCTTTCATAATTAAAATGTAACGAGGGTAGAAAACATCGCGTTGGCCACTTCAGCGCGAAAAAAATCATCGGTGAGAAGGTGAGAAAATAACGGAATTTTGCTTGCAATATTCGTCGACACGAAATTGCTTTCATTAAAACTCGTCCAGTCATCGTCGTTGTTGGCCGTTGCTCCGTGGATAGAGCGTGCGAAGATAACTTCTCTCATTAAAAAAATCATGTTATGGAAGCTGAATATATGTATACATATGTAGATAGGCAGGTATAGTCGACGCTAATGAAATGCAACTAGAAAGTTAGCGCCAGTAACAGGACGTCTGGGTCGGGGGGCAAATCCGACACGTAGCCTCATATGGATCTCTACGTTTTGTTTGCGCAATCGTCATTGAAATACTATAGCAACATGCAACGCGAATGGGCGTCAAACGTGCTGCTCCTGTCGATGTACAGAAGCGTCGAAAGATCGTAGGGAAGACGGAGAAAAAAAAAAAAAGATTGGTATTTATGCCGTATATCTGAGGGTAAAACAGAGTCTAAACGAGAAAGAAAAATGCCCGAGACCTTTGACCTTGCGGCACGGCATCGTTGGCTTCGTCGTCAGCTTCGTTGCACATAACTGTGCGCTCGTTGCGTTTAGATACTATGTACGTGCAGGCGACTACCTACCTACGCGCCGTTTCACCGCGACCTTTCACTCTCGATGAAAGAAAGCGAAAAGCCTACACTGTAATCTGTCCGGACGTTGTAAGAGCCATATAATCGATGCAAAGACGCAATCATATCAAAAGGATTATAGAGATTTCAACGAGTTACACGTACGAACGATAATAATCATTAAAATCGGTATATTAATCTTTTCGTCTAACAAACGCTGAAAATATGCCATTCGATTCGATGAACACCTTTACCTTTACCTTCAAATAAACGTTTCTTCATACTGTCGTTACATCGATCATTTTTTGTTTTTTTCTCCTATACCTATACCTATACCTATAATCGTTTATTAATAAGGATGAATCGTTACGTGTCCAACTGAAAGTGAGATGCACAGCATTTTTTTTATATTCCCAATCGGATGGGAATCTGAAAAACAAAAACAACAACCGTATAAAAGGTGCTAAGAACATTAATATTATACAATAATAATGCCGAAGGTTATAAACAAAAGCGTAGAAAAAATGTTCATCAATTATCCGGCAATCTATCTTTTTTTTTTTTTGGCAGAAATTGATCCGTTAATTTTTCTGAAAACATAGAGATTTTTGGCGAATTTTTTCTATTTTTGGAATTTTTTTAATGGATGAAAAGTTACGGATTTTGAAAACATTTTTGCAAAAATACTGTGCATTACACTCAAGAAGTTTCCGGGAAATTGATTGAACATATTCGTGAATATCGAATACATTTTTTTTTGAATAACGGGATTTTCAAAAATTCTAAGAAATTCTAAAAAAATGCATATTTATTAACCAAAATTAACGAATCAACTTCTGTTGAAAAAAGTTTGACTTACCGATAATTTGATGAGCTATTTTTTTAATTTTATTTATTGACAACTATTTGGAATTCTGGAATTATGAATTATTGGTGGGAATTTAGAATTTGTAAGGAATTTGGAATTATTAGTGTAAATTAAGAATTTGGAATTATTGGTGGTAAATCAACTTTTTGGTACCTTCTATACGGTGTACAATTTTCAGAATGTTATCCCTTTGGGAAGTATTCAAAATTACCTTAGAATTTCACTTTCACGAAAAGATACTGTATCAAAAATCATATTAACATTCCGATAAACGTTTCCACGAAACGTTACTTTATACGCGATCAAAACGCGCGCGCGCTGTTCACAAACGGCATTCATGTTTCGTTCGAATAAAAGCGAAATATGCGGAAAAAAAAGATATATATATTTATGTGTTACGTAGAATCGCTGACACATGTGGAGAAGAAGAAAAACTTGTTGTGTTAATAACGATGTTAATAACCAGAGCGATTGCCGAGATCGTGTGGAAGAGTCAAACGACCTGTTCATAAAGTTGGACGATATCGTGTTTGTACTACTTGCCAGTAGCACTTATTTTAAACGCGCCGACAAAACGATTCACTCGTGCGCTCATCGTCCTCGTTTATCGATATACACGCGTGTTACGCGCAATGGAAGTTAAAGATTCATCGGGATTCAGTGTGGCATAGGAGACAGCAGTATGTCACGACTGGGTACATTCTAGAGCACGGTGATCCACTCGTAATGATGCGAGGATTACGAAATCTGTAAGGGACAAACGCAATAAGTGTGAACGCTTCTTGGGTACACAGTACAAACATCCAGTGCATCACGATCATCGGCTTGTTTCGTTCGCAAACATGTTACGGTTCACGGATTGTGGAGGTCGCGTGTAATACTCGCGGATACAACGTTTAAATTGTCCGCAATACGCGGTACATACACTATATTGCTCAACGAGGTTATAGCGAATAAGATAAACGCGCGTTAATAAAGGCGTTGCTGGTGCGTGTGATCTACATAATACAGATCCTTGAAGAAGGGCTCAAAGTCCGATAATTATCGTGACTATATTTCGATATCGTGGGCTTTATTACCTCGGAACATTGTAAGGGACTTTTCCTGGTCTATCTACTTTTGTAACATTTTCTCATTATATACGCAACACGACTGTACGTTCGCGCGATCATTTCGTATAAATGCTAGGTGCGTTCCAGTTATTACAGATTATCTCGCAATACCGGCTCAAGTCGATATAAATCTTGGTAATGTGCGAGAATAATAATTGTCGATCGAGACTGCGTACGTACGCGTATGTCGATGACCTCTCGTGTTGATGTGAGAGTGACGCTGGGATGGAGATTGCTTAAGAACGAGAGACCGGATACAGACTTACTATCTTTTAAGAAAATCGAGTATCGTGTGATGACTTTTTGAACTCTATTACTTTTAGAAACATTAACCTTAAACCATCGGTTTGCTGAATCGAGCTGTTTCAACATAACCTTCAATTTTGTTTAACTTTTCCGGTTTCGGATCATTAAAAAACACATAATTTTCTGTTTTTTTCCTGTATTGATGTTGCGCTTTAACATCCTGGCGTATCGATTTTATTACAATTAAACTAATAAATATTGATTTTTGACAAAGTTTCGCAACGATAAAGGATTGGGATACGATTAAATAAACGATCGATCATACGAAGAATTTCAAATAAATATGTAAGTCCAGAAAATTCTTTTTTAATTTCACATTTCAAAACATCGCGCATCTAAAAAAAAAAGCAGATAAAATTCAGAGAGTTTATGATGACGCAATATCTTCGAGAGTAGATAATAAATCGGCGCTGTCACTCGTTCGATGTGTAAACGGCGCGAACGCCGTGCCACTCGTTCTATAATAACTCTATACGATCTTCTTTTTCACCCAACCTTGTTTCGATCGAGATGCCGCTTCGATGGTCGCAACGTTACGAAAGTTTGATGAATCGTTAATTATTATCTGTGATGGTCAATCGATAATAGTGTACGAAAAAAAAAAGTATAAAGAAAAAGTGTTAAACACGAACGAGTTCAATCGTTGCATTAATTGAGCGGCGACTATTGATCAAGCAGCGGTACTTGCGCGTGTGAAACACGTTTGAATCGGAGACATTGAAATAATCATAAAACGCGCACACGCGCGACAGTATCGCCGGGAGCGATCGAGAAGAAAAAAAAATACTTTTCACATAATGAGAAAGAATTACGTTGTAACCTATCAGGAAACGCAATTTACCACCTCGCAACATATTATTCTTGATATACACGATGTAGTTGCATGAGCATTTCACTTCCGGAGTGACGAGCGACAGTTACGCCATTTTGTACGTCCATTTATCATCGTTGATTCATCCCGACGAGACGCCTCTTGCGGCGAGAATTCTAGACGCGCGACAGAGATCCGCTTCCTTCGAGAGATCTTGTTCCTGCATCTGCTCGGGAATACCGAACGAAAGTCGAAAGGATGACCGCGCCGGCAACGACCCCGAGATCCGTGTGAAAGTAACAAATGAAGTTTCCACGAACGAGCAGTGTTGGTTTGTCTCGACCCTTTCGTTATTCTTATTAAAATTGCGTCAAGAGCCGGTAGTGGTCAGCGTAATTAAGTAAATGTGAGTTACCTAAGGGTAAGCGGACAAAAGTACGGGACGCGATTAAAGACGACAAAAAAAATGTCGGTTAATATGCAAAGGAAAAACGTCGAGTGTCTTTTTCATTTCCACTTTCGGTCAACATGCGATGCCACAGTTACCGCCGCGTACTTTACACCCCGGAAGTTATAGAAACATACATATGCATCCGCGGTCCCGTACATTTCCACGTGGGCCCGTGCCGCGCGACACACACGCGAGATGTGGTGTGTATATTCAGACATAACGTTGTTTCACGCCCGACCGATATGTTATTTCCGCGGCGATCTTTTGCTCCTGCTTTCAGCTTCGTATCGATGCCGACAGCGCGTATAATGTTATAATGCACAAAACTGTGCGTATGTGTGTATATAACTACCGTGCAGCCACACCACGGGGAAGTCCCACTTTTCCCGATCGTCGTCACGTAATCTCGCCAACGCGTAAGAATCGCGGTAACTCCTCGATATTTTACTCGATCGATGATCAGTGTACCAACACAATAAAAAAAAAAAAAAAAAAATTCAATTCCGAACCGGAAGAATGACTTGTGATTATAGATACATTGTAGAAAGTGGTTTTCGATTTTTATATCTATCGAATTATTTTATTTATAAAATTATATATATATATATATATCTTTTTAATACATGATAATTAAAAAAGGGTCCACAGGACCGAGGAACGTATGAATAAAATTCAGGAAATATCTACAAAGTTTTATTTCTATTGTTTCGTATTTCGTTTCCGAGGGTTAATGATACCCCTGTTGGGGCGGTGGTCCGTAAACCGGCGCCGGTTTGTCCGCCGAAGATGCTCCGCTAATTCCGAAAACCGCGCCAATCAACGACGATACGAGGTTCACACCTCCACCAAGAATGTCTTTGATCGATGAGCCGACGAGTCCCAAAGGATTAACACTACCGGCCGGTACTGCATTCTGAAAAATACAAAAAAATCGACGATTATAAACTCATCGAAAGAGGAAGGATAACGCGTATAATGATTGATAGCTTACGTTTCCGTAAGGCAGGTAACTCGAGTCGCCCATGTTGTTACTTCCGGCCGGTACAGGACCCTGTCGCGAGGGAAAGGCGAGCGAAAGCCAACATTGTAATGAAATTCTCAAAGAACAAAAAAAAAATCTTATATTACGACGACCTTTCGCTGGATACTCACCGTCCCGTGATGTTGAACGAAATTTTGCAACTGAGTATTGGAAGGAGAAGCAGGAGGTTGAAATCTCTGCGGCAAAGTGGCGTACGGCCTTTGGGTTGTGCGTTGAATGATTCCGTGATAATCCATCGAATTGATGGGCGCGGAAATGGGTTGATGCTGTTAAAATCGGAGACGTGGGTACAATTCAATAACGAAACAAACATATCGATATAAGAAGTTCCAAAAAAAAAAAATTGAATATAAAAATGAGAGAAAATCTAAAGATGCCTCACGTTAAGAGAATATTTGTGTTGTAAAGAATTTATTTTTTGTCCTTGAAGTCCGAAGCCGGTACTCGTTCCGGTGTTTATACTTCCGGCTTGAACGGGACCCTTGGCGTCGAAAGGCATTAGTCATTAATTCAGAGTTAATTACACTCGAGATATGCAGCAATTTAAGAATTAAACAATTTTACTTACTTGTCCGTACGGTGGATTAGGTGGCGGAGGTCCATAGGGTGCGGGACGAGTTTTTCCACCGCTCAATGGACCACTGAGACCGGCGCTTGTACCCGAAATAACTGCCGCTACGAGAGCACCTATGTCGAGGCCGCCGGGTTTGCCAATTCTAAGATCCTAATTCGTGAGACAAAAAAAATTCTCTGTATCCAGAAACGCGTAACATATTGACTAATCGAGTAGCCAATGTTGCGTGATATTTATAAATTACTTACTTTACTGAGTCGCGATACAATGGCTGCAGTTATGGCAGAGATTGGTGAAACACCATCGGGTCCCGGCTGACGAGAGAAAGATAAGAAAAAAATACGTAAGAAACGATTTAATTATAGGAAATATCGGCTATATACTTCACGATTCTCATTGTGATAAATGAATGATTCGTCACCTGCGTGAGCGGCGCGACGACTGCTGAGATGAGTGAAGCGACGGAAGAACCGCCACCGGTTCCCTGAGTATCGTAATCGTTTCATTAGATTTGCAGTTTTTTTTTATTCTGTTATTAAGGAGACGCGAAATTACTAATACATACGCCGCTACTGGCGGTGAAGATTGGACCGCTGAGGGGACCTATGAGAGGTCCTATTAACTGTAATAAGGGTCCCAAAAGCGCACCTACGTCGCTACCCATGCCGTCTTTGCCCTGAAAACATCGAAAAAACAAAATATTTAAATTAAAAAAAATTAAATAATTTAAATTAAAAATGAAGGAATGACGAAATAATTATATTATTGATAGATTTATCGGGTATTTCAATGTATAATCATTTGCTGATGATTTTTGAATGAGTAATACGCTCGATAGGCTTATGAATCGACTTACACCAACGATCGTTTCTATAATTGGTCCCAACATCGCAAGAATGTTCGGCGAATCCGGATCGTTCTGCAAATATAACAATTATCAATTGTATGTGTAATCAATGAAATTAACGCGATATGTGATTCAACTTACACCGAAGAGTCCTTCGAATAAAGGTAAAGCCGCTTCTATAACTTCAAGCAAATCGGAGTCGCTTTCCGGCTAAAATAACATCGAGAAAACTTGCAATACATCGATGCGTTGTATAGGATAATTTATATTTTGTACAAAAGTTTTGTTTCTTACATCACTGAGATCCTCGAGAATTGGAATAATTAGAGGGAGAAGATCGGTGAGGGATCCCAAAGATCCTTCTTCCTTCAAATACAATTTTTTAGTGAATTTTTATCGCGTTATATTCATTTATAGTTTACGATAACCAAAGATTCTTTGATTCCGTTATATACCTCTTCCGAACTCTCCTCCGATTCTTCGTCGTCGTCATCATCAGCTTTTCCATTGTCATCGTCGTCGTCATCGTCGTCATCACCATTGTCATTATCATCATCATCATCATCTTCATCTTCATCATCGAGTTCTTGTCTTTGCGACGTTTGGTTTCTTCGTGGACGCGGCGGTTCCTGTGAAAACGACGATAATGAGAGAGACCCGCGGAGGGCACAACGGTAATTGTCTAGTAAAAGTACTTTCTTTCTTGTTTCATTATGTCGACGAAAGCGAAAACACGGGAGACGACATAAAAGTATCTCGAGTTTTATTGTCGCATATACACGCGCATATGTTCCGCGGGCATAGCTCGGCACGCAAGTATATATTTGTTACGCAACTGCTGTTAACGGAGCCTACTGTGCGTTCCAATAAGCCTTCCCGGTTGATCCTGCTTGAGTAAGAGGTCAGTGGCACGTTGAAGAAAAACTTAAAGACTCGAGAGTTTAAATTGAAAGACGTAGAGAGTAAGAAACATGCGCATAAATAATTGCGGTATTAAACACGGCCTCTGTACCTCTGACGTGTGAACTCGTAAAATCATCATCGTCTTCTAGTATCAAATTCATCGTTTGTGTAACAATTTCGAAACGGTGGCACACGTGAGCAAGTAATACGCGAGTTTAACATACACCGGTTTTTCGAGAACGAATTTGTTGATTAGAAAAAAAATCATTTCGCGTAATGTATGTATCGACCTATCGAAGGATAATTGCCGTCGTTTTATTCGATCAGTAATTCGTCTCTTGTACGAGACTGTAATTCGAAGCCGCTCGGGAAAAATTTAAATCGCGCCGAAAGAAAACGAAAAAAAAAAAAAAAACGGTATTTAGCAACTACCAGTATTTCGCTTGACTCTACGCGAATTTTTATTCAGCGTGAACGTATACGTGGAAATATGGAGCTCAAGCATTTTTTTGCGACCCTTCAATTAAATGTTAAATATTAAAAATTAAAATAATAAAAAAATGCTCTTTTTTTCGTGTTTTTGTATTTTTATTGTTAAAGAACCATAAAAATGAGCTGTCAATGGTTTTCAGGAAGTACTTACCGTATGTTTTTCAGCCTCAAGATTTTCGGGATATCAATTAAAATTTTTAAAAGATCAGCGATCATTTTATAACTATTTGAGAAAAATGTTACCCTGTTTTTCACAAATAATCCGTTTTTTTTGCACTCATAACATATAAATATTTTACACGGAAACTGATAAAAAGCGACCAAAATATTAAAAACAAAAGGTCGTACCTCATCGCATTTACACATTAAATGTCACAAGATGTGCCCATCTGTTTCCTAGGAATGAATTTATCGTAGTTGTGAGAAAAGATCGATATCGAAAGTACGTACATCTTCGAATTGAATCAACGGAGGCGCAGTAAATTTTTCCGAAGGTTTTCTGGGTCGGGATTTCGTTGTCACGCCCTTTCCTTTCGTTCCTTTCGACTGATTGTTGCTACTCTTCTTCGTGGTCGGCCTCTTCGTGAAACCCAACATCCGCAACAGGTCACCGAGACTGCTGAGCTGACGTTTCTCCGAAGTATCTTTGGGTTTTGTCGAAAACTCTGGTTTACCCGGTATCTCCCGACGCGGATACTCCTTCGCAAAGTAGGGTGGAAATTCGTCCGGTGGATCGCGAGTCTCCTCGTAATTGTTGCGCGTCGTTTCGGGCACATTTTCTCGCGTTATCGTAACAACCGCCTCGAAGGGTACAGAAATAACAGGTCCAAGTTTTTCACTTTCTTTATTTTTATTTTTTGACAAAGGTAATTTTCCGTCGCTGCTGCCAATGCGAATATTAGCTGTCTGTTGCGCTACCGCCTGCGTGTATTTAGTCGATTTTTTTTTATCCTTGCTTTCGATTCTATTCTTCTCGCGCTTAGTCGCTTTCTCCTTTTCGACGTAATATTTTCTGAGCGCTTCCTCGCGATATCTTGAGATTTCAAGATCGTCCAATAAAACTGGAAGATAGGCGTTAACGTTCCCGTAAGGTATTACATCGTGATGAAGGTCGTTCGTGTTTTCGATAACAGAGTCGAAGTTACTATCGGGATTCAAGAGGTTCGCGAAGGTTGACAGTAGGGCAGTCGAAGCGTCGGGGTTCCGAGACTCGAAACTCAGTGACAGCGGCTCCCTCTGCCTTATTCTTGTCTCGCTCGGCAACGCATTGTCAATCCTTTTGTGTTTTTCGGCGACCGGCTCGTCGACGGATGCTAGTGTTATATCGATACGCGATGCCATCGATCGCATCGCGTTTTTTGCCCACGCTACGAGGTCGTCCGCACTCGTTATTTTAACGGGTAATTTTATTTCGACGAGTTTCGACGCGCGATCTTGCTGATAACCGTCGTTCGATGAACGCAAAGACGGTGCAGGATTGAAAAACGCCGGTTGAACGAGAGCGAAGAGCAACAAAAACTTCGTAAGTCCGAAATTGAGCGCCATGTTGACACACCGATTTTGTATTATGTGTTATTACCGTCTAAATTGGGGATCCGCGTGATCCTTCGGACCGACGGGATATCCGAGCACTTCGTAGAATTCCCGCAGCCGTACTGTGCGTATTGAACAAGCTGATCCCGATTGTTTGACAGTCAACGATAGACGAAGAAAAAATCGCTCGATCACCCATGCTTTATAGGAGCGTATGGCTGCTCGAGGATAATGAGTACCCCTTAGCTTCTTCCGCGTGTGATTTTCGCCGTATGGTAGATCTGCATATATTTTTTTTTGTTCATGCATCGCGACCTCATTCGATCGTCGCGTATCATCGATAAAGTGACGCCCCCGCGCCTTATTCATATAATCGTGATTACGGGGGTATCGGGGGAAAAGAGTTATTACGCGCAATGTCGGAAGTGCGTTAGCGAGACTGCAACGACAGCGAGTCATTATGTCCTTACGACGAATCCTCGAGTGCCGCTTTACAAGCGGATAGACACAATACCTCGTGGTGAATAATCGTTCTTACATTATCGAAGTACGACGAAGCTAGTCGATTTCCCTTTCGTTCGACGAGGCTGCGCTTGGGTTATGCTTTGTCGAATGATTATGAAAAAAAAAAAATGAAAAATTCTTTCGTTGCTCCCACGTATACGTATCGTTGCGAGTTTAAAGAAAACAGCTAACGCGTGCGACCGTGATCGTGAAATTTCGTTCTTGACTCACCGAGACGCATCCCGGTGAAACACTCCGCTATATAAACAATGCAAGGACGCTTTCAGCACCTTTTCTTTCGAGTTAAGTGCGCACTCGAGTAGATCGCGCACGCTGATGAGGTGAGAGAGGTTTACGAGACCGCCTATCGTCTCCCGCGCCAAATTTGTCGCGCGGACAAGTTAAACGATATTCGAAGTTACGGGTTTATTGACGACGAGAGAACGTCATTAAAGCATTTCGTTTTTCATACACTCATTGCGAACCAATGTCATTTCAATGGGATGTAAGATACGGTAGACGTTCAAGAAACTTACAACGTGACGCTTTCATTTATCTCCGGCTGTTCGGTATTATTATAAAACATATGTATCGCGAGGAGAGACAGGCGATTCCATATCGAGCGCGGGACCCTTCACTTTTTATTAAGAGGCCTTCCTCTCGCCTCTTGAACTACAAACCAACGCTCGAAATTTTCGACCGAAAGACTTTTTCCTGGTTCGTCAAGTGACACTTACTTCCTTCCTCTTTTATAGCCCGTCGTGTAAATATGTGTAAATACACGTAATACCGTAAATTGTGGCGAATATCGACCAATACATTCCCCATATGCTTAACGTTTTAATCGAAGTGAACCATATTCACTACTTTTCGTTCTATACGCTCGTGCAAAAAAGTGTTCCTCAGTGCAGTGCCTCCGTCTGGCGAGCGTCGAAACAAACTGTCGGCGTTGCCTTTGTGCATTGAATATCAAGTCCGTAACATCGAGAATTAGTCATTGAACACCGTTGTGTGTTTAACTTGCGGAATCGAGATTGTTTTTTTGTTTCTCGGATTTATTTATTCTCGCACAAGAAAATCCCGCGATCATCGAGTTATACTTGCTATTCAACAGCGATCTCCTTCGGTTTCGTTCTCTGGGCTTTTCGAACGAATTAATAAATAATATGTATGCGTAACTCGTGTAAATGTTTCCCCGCAAGGATAACAACATTCACAGTCGTCGGCTACCGCGGTGGCTGTCCACCGTGTCCCGATCAGTAGAACGAACGCCTTGTCAACTCGATACCAATGAACGCTTAACCCGAAGCAAACGATTAGAATGATTAATAAATTACGATGAACTTTTTCCTCATTACGACGATTCGCGAAATAAAGATGGCGGCAATTGAAACGTTCGATACGCAAGGAAATCAATTTTATCCAATGATATTAAATTCTTTATGGGATAATTGGAGGGGGGGAATGTAAACTCCGTAAGCGTGAACGAACGCGAGAATTATTTAAGCCACGGTAATTCCGTGTCTCTTTGTTGTCTCTGGAAAGGCCGGTCGCGATCTCTTTCGATCCGTTTCGCGACGCTTCGCAGCTCACGAGACTTTCTCCCGCGCGAGCTATAGAATCCCCTCGATGTTTAGGCTGCTGGTTGACGAAATTTATAAGATATATCCGAATGAGAAGGTGACGTGGATACATCACTTCCGGCCTCCGATACAGATGCGACAATATTCGATAAATTTTTTTTTATTTTCGCCGGATCTCGCGTAACTCGCTACTTCGAAACTTGAGACATATATTACAACGTACGTTTTTTATTAAGATATACCGACTGCCGATTCAAGGACATTTTTATATTTAAGTTACATTTGCGCAACTTACTCGCGTTTTAAATGGGATACAGTATGATAATACTACTGACCGGTTATAGTTTAGGGAATACCTACGCGTTATAAAGATTGTTATTATTCGAGCGGAAGAGCGCAGGGCAGCGCCGCAGGGAACGATAATGTATATTATCGAGAACACGTCTGTGGCAACTGACGTTCTTGAATTTCGGGTTTCATAGACCGCGAATTAGTTTCGTGACAAAACTGGCCACGCAGTGTTGACTATTTCTCTCGTTGATACTCAATGCTTGGCCGGTTAATCCACTTTTGCGCTACGAACGGATAAACTGGCAATCTGAAAAGTGGATCGCTTTTCTCGAAACCCGATGATAGCACGAGTCCTGCTGTGACGATCACGGCGTTACCGGAAGGAGAAGAACGTTCTTGGAATGAGTTACGTGACACGAAGATCAGTTACGCGATTTCTTTAAGGTAACGAGTATTATTCATCCACGTGTTTCTTCGGGTAAATAGCAATAAATGAGTACTGTGATACAACGAAATCGAAACAAACAGGAATTGCGCAGAGATCTGCGCATAAAAATAAACGAGTCGTGTCGAAAACAGGTAACGGTGTATAAAAAAACAAATCATATATATGTACATCTGGAGAAAAATACACGCGTACGACAATTCCCGATGATATTACGATAATTATTATTAACCATGAAAACGAAAGAATGTAAATATAATATCACCGGAAGTAATTGAATTGTAGTGATATTGCTAAAAATGTTTCCAATTGGCGCGTGACCCACGCGCGTCGGTGATATAGCTATTAGCAATGAATTACGCAGTCAATACTTTGATAGTTGCAAAGAAAAGGTCAAATCCATTCATATCCTGTCACCTTACATAGAGCCGATACGCTATTCAATTGGCGAAATTTTTTTGAATGACGTTTCGAGAGAAAGTCTTTAATTGGCCATATTATCCCGATATTTCGGCGGATGGTAATCAGTAAGTTGGGGAATTTAGTTCGTTTTGTACGGTAACAATAAAATCCCATCACCTTGTACCGGAAAAATGGTACATGAAAATGTTATGCATGAACCATGTAATTAATTTCAAACAAATGTGTGTTGGAATTTTCAGCAATTTTTGGCAATATAAATAATTTTAAGTATTTTCAAAATATTTTTTTTTTAATTTTAAAAATGTTTTGTATATTTATAGGGTGAGGTATTTTAATAAATTTACGATGTTTACCAATTTTTTATTTACGAGTACATTAAATTTAATATTATTTTTTACAATGAATATTCGCCTATTCTCCGTCTTTTAATGCGATAATAAAATTTTAATGGTCCTTTAAAAAAACTATTAAAATCCGCAAAAAAAATGCATTAAAATGCATTAAACATGTTGGGTGGCATTATGGAATATATTACACGAGACATTGAACGCGCATTTGGACTGAACTCTCAAACGCAATGAAGACTTATGCGCGAACTTTGAGACGGGAAGAGGATCGTTACTCGGTTCAGTCAAAAGTTTTGACAAGGCAACGGATAATATTGCAAGAAAACTTGCCTATCGCAGTAATAAGACACACGAGTTGACAGTGACAAGCATCAGGCATGTGGCTGTCGCGAGAGTAATGTCGCCGAGACACTATTTTGCGAGATAGTCATAGCCAATGATTATGTACTCACGAGATCCACGAGAGACGAAGCAGAAAGTAGGTGCAGCAAAAAAAAAGATGATGGGCTTTCTTGTGGGTTTTTTTTTATTTTATTTTTATTTTTAATCATCGACTAAACGATAATTTCGAACGAAAGCCAACGACATTGCAAAACTCATGTCCTATTTTATCACAGGTAGGTACAGAATTTCGGGCGTTTCTTTTTCGATTTTCGTGTTGATGTTGCCAAATAATGAGGGACCATGAAGCACGCGAGATTCATAAACCGTTATGCTAATACGAACGTTTCGCGCGATGCAACGTTGAGGTTATGTAGCTTCGTGTCGCGAATCAACTTTGTCACAATGTGACTTTCCAAATTTGATATAAAATCGTCTCGTGTACACACGGTACAGTAACCTTCCATATTTCTAAACATTTAAGTTGCAATTCAATACAAAGCAAATCTCCAGATGCCCGGAGTTTAGAAACGATCGATCGACAGTTCGGAAGAAATAGAAAAAAAAAAAAAAAAATCCGAAAGTCCGCAGGAGGTACAACAATCCCGAGAGCGTTTTGCTCCTTCCAGACTCGCGAGAACAGCGCGCAAGGACGACGTCGAAGCCGATTTCTTCAAACGTCGATGCCATCGGCTCGCGAATCGAATTATTTTCTTCGCGCGACGGTTCATAGCGATTGGTCGTTAACCAAAAAAAGTATATATCGTTCGATCAAATCTCGATATAGCGCGATCCTGAAAATTTGTGGCGAGAGATCGTCACGGATGATTAGGTGCTGATAAATGAAATTGCCGGAACTTCGCGTGTTCCTCAGCTGCAGGAGCTATACGCAGAGCCTTATTGAGGCTCTCGGTAAGGTCATTACTTACGAAGGTTCATCAAGGCGCTCGAAGTAAACAAACAGTAATAAAGATTTCCAAATGCCAATGTGTTTTAATTGTTTTTATTTGTAATTGGAGAGTTTCCTCTCGATATAGTTATTCGCAATATACCGGATCTTTGTCGATCGTATTACTTACGAAGGTTCATCAAGACGCTCGAAGTAAACAAACAGTAATAAAGATTTCCAAATGCCAATGTGTTTTAATTGTTTTTATTTGTAATTGGAGAGTTTCCTCTCGATATATTTATTTGCAATATACCGGATCTTTGTCGATCGACCGAATCGCCGACCGGACCTCCCGCTTTAACCTCAAAAACTCGTAGCCGCCGCTTGCGTTACAAGTTATTACTAAATTCAACGAATTTTTCATCGCTCGTTCACGGGACACATAAATCTCTATTGTGTTGCGTTTTTACGTGCTCGATTGAACGTGACGACCTCTCGAACGCTCTCGCTCTTCGCGTAATGCTTTGGCAACGATCGCGAGTTGAGTTATTGTGACCCGCGTCATCTATCCTCGTTCTTGTTTTACTTCTGCAACGAAAATTTTATCTCTCGATATCGCTGAGGATCTGTCGGGGATTTAAAAAAAAAAAAAAATTCTTCCAAAAGTATAGAGCGTTTCGTCAACAACGACGTGTAGCAGTTACTCGAGAAACGATTCTGGTAGAATAATAAATGCGTTCGAGGAAAGAGACCCCGAAGCGCGGCGAATCCCCCGGTGGAAACACCGCGTCCCGTGAATCCCTTCTTCTTCTTCTTGTATTCTTCATCACATGGGTCCCCGTCTCGTCGACGTTGGCAGCGTCGATGTCCAAGCGGGCCGCCCGCGGGAGATCTCGGGACAGAGAAGTCAAGTGTAGCATGGAGGTGGCGGCCGAGGCCCCTCCTGCTAATAAAAGCCGCTCACTAAGCCCGGCCACACAGACAGTCACAGCCAGAGCGAAAGAGCAGAAGCACCGGCGAGCTTCACGCAAAATTCTCGTAGACGAGTTTTTAAGTTTTTTTTAAATCCGAGATAAATCTCGGATATCCGTGTCAGTGGTGAGTTCTCGAGTATTCGGAACTACCGAGTTATCTTTTCCTTGTTCCTTGACCGATCCTTTCTCGACGATAAACACGGAAAGAGTATTCTTCGTTATCAGAGGAACCACAGTGAACGTGCGTTACAAACTCTGTGTTTTTTTTTAATTTTTTTTATTTCCCCGCCGCGAACCGCTCTCGAAAAGTGATTTTGTTTTATTTTCTCGCGAGTGACGTTTTGAATTTGAAAAAAAAAAAAAAAGTAATTGTTTCTAAAAATCGATCTCTCGACCAATCACCTCTCGCGATCGAACGGGTATCAATTTCATTCATCGTCCTTGTACGTTATTCACGTGGACGTCCTCACCGTTGGTTAAGCGTGCGTGCTGAATCTATATTATTCTTCGTTCGTGATTTCGTCATTAGTCGTCCTCGTGTTTGCAATCGTAGATCGAAACTTAACCTTGCCGTCGTGATTTATTTGCAAACGCGATGTTTTAATAGAAAATACGTGTAAAGTACGAGGTGGAAAAGTTGTCGATTATTGGAATTAATGACGATAAGATATCGCGGGATAGAAGAAAATAACATCGATAATAACTCGAACGAAGTTATTAACAACTCATTGACAAGAGAATAACAACAGTTTAACGACAACGAGTGTCCCACGTTGCTTTTATTAGTAATAAATAAGTAATAGAAAGTCGAACCTTTGGCCTCTTATATCCTTTCACTCTATTACTAGCATCGATATAATCTCTATTTGAGGGATCGGGAACCGATATATATATATATATATGATGAGTAGAAAAGGTGTTCACGTGTACATCTGTGTATCAAAAAGAAATTACGAAAAAAATGTATCCGCCATATTGCCCTTATCGATTACGCATGTCCGCGAGTTCGGAGCACGTGTTCGAAAAAAAAAAAATAATAAAAAACGAATTAAATATTTTTCGCGCCTAGCATGACGCGGGTCGTAGTAAGGCTCTGGCCACGACGGTATTCGAGACTTTCAATTTGCTCCTCGAAAGTGATAGTCTCGACGCGGCGTGCTCGAGAAAGGCGAACCACCCGATCTCCCCTCCACCTTTCGGCTCGCGCCTCATCAATTGGCCGGCACTTCGCTATAAGCCGTTTACTCTGAATTCTCGTTTTGTATAATTCATTTCAATCCTTTTTCCTCTATTGTCCTCAACGCCATCGATCGTACAGTTTATCTAATTGTATTTCGTATTATTTTTTTTTTTTTTTGCAGCAAAATCGTCAAGAAACGGAATTGAAGTAAAACAAATATCATGAAGTTGACAATAACGATATTGGTTGCCGCATTCGGCGTCGCTCTAGTCAGCTCTATTCCCGTACCCGAAGAACGGTCTCTTCGGTCGCAGGTAAGACTTTCGTGCGGTGGTTGAACGAGTATGAAGAAAAAAAAAAAAAAAAAAAAAAAAAAAAAAAACCTCGTCCCAGATATTAACTCGGCAATCGATTATATCGTTGTTATCGATAGACCCGCTTGTACGGTACATACTAATTAAATACGGTTTTTCCGAGTTTACCGCCCGCTTCGTTCGCGACAAATAATATTTGAACTTTGCACTCAAATAACATCGGGTATCCGAGTATATAATTACGATAATCTCGTTATTCATAGACATTCGATTCATGAAACAATTATCATAATAATGAAATATAATAAACGCTTGTCCTTCTGTCTCGTAAAAATATTCGAACGCTCGAAATCCGCATTGACTTTCACCGGAATTCGGGGAGCTATGATTACTCAACTATATATATATATATATATATATGTATACGTTCGCCGCTCGGACCAATGCAGCCAACACGTAGAAGCAACGCACAACGGTCACTTTTCGTTACGCGCGTTAATCGATTACGCGATATCATTAATCACACCGAGTTCTCCGCGTGTTCTCTTCCTCTCGAACTTTATCGGCCGTGAAAGCGAGTGCAACTACTTTAATATACAATTTCAATGTGCAAATAGTAGAAACTACGGAAAGTACACAAGTCGCTTCCCACCACAGTCAATCGCGCTGTACCGTGCAGTGCAATTGTACTGTATTTGAATAGCATACGATATACGCGCGGGGGACGAATGGGATAGAGGAACTTGAGATAATCTTACCGGCCTACCGGCAGGAGAGAATCACGCACGTGCAGACTAGTCTGGCAAAACACGTTACTTACTCGACTCAATACACGGGGGGGCCTTACAGTCGTTGCTTCGATGACGTACGTTTGGCGCGTTCCACTCTCGCGCTCGAAAGTAACGTGCAGAGCTCTCGCATCTCTCGAACGTGATTTTCCACGTCGTAAAGCGCAGCAAACATAGTCGGGCTGTTTCCGAAGAGTAGACAATCTCGTCTTCTCCCCCCCCCCCCCCCTCTCCCGCCCCGGTAAAAACTCTCTCGTACGCCAGCGGCAAATTCAAAGCTTCGCTCTCTGTTATCCGACAGATCTCTACGATATTTCCACGCGGACATAGGTACTAATTGTCGCGAAAATTCTCGCAAAAGCACAAAGTATAGAGCGAATTCACCGAACCGCGACTGTAAGTTGGACACGTAAAGATAAAAATATAATCAACCCGAGAGTCGTACAACGAGTATAAGTAGTACAGTTTTGACGAGACTCGACGTTCCCCGTTGTTCTCTATGGTTGCACAGGTTAGTTTGAGACACGGATAGAGAACGTGCGCGCGAGTCCATTGTTACGGACAATTACCAGAGAGCTTGCATACTACCAGCGCAGCTGTCACTCGTTGCGCCAGATAAAAAAAATCATTTTACGAGTAAACTCGCTTCCGTTTCGGTGAATAAACATACTTACCTTGCAACGTATTTCCAAAGGGTGTCTTTGTCTACCCGCCGCGCGCGATGTTCTTCGGGTGAAATATTATAGATAAGCAAATCGGATGAAATAACCATGTGGAATAACACCAACACGCTTCGCAACACCTATTGCATAAAATACGAGACGAAGCGAGTCGCGCATGCGCACTCGAACGACCGTTACAGAGAGCCCGATAGGAGTCGCCAAACGGGCAAAGGGAGACGGGTTCGAATGGGAACGAAAATATATGTATATATCGGGACAATCGTGTGCGCTTAAGAGTGAGAGACGATCTACAACGGCCGTAAGAAAGCAGCATCAAGCGTGTAGAAGCCAAAAGCAAACGGCGGAGGTGGCCAACGCGCGAGCCTCTCGAGCGCTTTCACCTTCTAGCGTAGCGGGCAAAACTCGCCAAGTGCGAGGTCACCGCGGACACTTTCTTCGCTCGATCGATGCTTCGATGGGAAAGTAAAACCGGCAAAGATAGACGACGGCTGCGCTACACACGCTGGGACGCTCTTCTCGCGGGTAACCGTTGCGTTTGTCTTATTCGCGTGAAAAAAAAAAAAAAAAAGATTAAAAGACAAAAAAAAACGAAAAAAATATTTAAAAAAACATTCTATTTGATTCAACGTCGAGCGTACAGGGACGCGATACATTCATGCGTGAAATTATGTATTATGCTATGAAAACGTTTTGCGAGTGGTCAATGGGGGGATTTGCTCTCTCGCGTCTGCAGCATGTAATCGCCGCGTGGCTATGCTGCCACAGCTTTGAGGGAAAGTGGACCGAGAGCTCCGAGAGTTGAGCAACTTATACTACGCTACACAAGTCCCGCGGCAGACATAGATACACCCCGCGCGCCCCGTCGCTCCTGGATAACCAACCGAGCGCGAGCAATCTCGCGCTTTATCGGCGATTTTATGCGATCATTGCAAAATTATATTGCGACTATCTTGACCAGCGGGCATGTTAACGCGCGAACTCGAAAAACTTGTATATTCCATCGTGAATCAGTGCCGATTCTCGTTTCGACAATGTTAATTCGTTGATGAAATAGATGGTTTTTAGAAATTAGCATTTCGATGTTTCAGGCGCTCGATCGTTTGGTAATGGTCGAGGGGGACAACGAAGAGGCTCTCAGAAGCAAAAGGACAATCGGCGTGCTCCGCCAACTGTTTCCAGGAATTTCTCAGGTGAGCTCGGGAATTATTTCGCAGAATACTTTCGCCGATCCGAGATTATAATCCGTAATTTTTTTTAACGAACCAAAAAAAAAAAAAAAAAAAACATCAAAAATTTTTTTTTTCCACACTGTTTAATTATTTAATACTTAAAATTTCTTTTTTTTTTTTTTTTCAGTCGTTCTTTTTATTTTTTTCGTTTTTTGAAGAATGTTAATATTATTTTGCATAGAGATGCTCCACTGGACGTTGTGAATATGTTGCGGAATATATCGTTGTGTCTCGCGCGGTGCGCTGTTGTACACAGCATTCCGAGAGAGAAAGTAACTCACTTGGCACGGCAAATGCTCGCCCTGTATTTACCTATATACATGTGCCATACGCGTTCGTAAGATACTTCGCGGCTACGAACTCCTCGTGCATTTAATTATTTATTAAACTCTCCACGCGATGCTCGTTACGCGTTTTGCGTGGATAGCTATGGTCCCTTGGGTACCTCGGCTACGTTGTTGCCGCAATTGTTGCTCGTGGAACGAAGGCTACCGATTAAATAGCTGTATCTAAACGCCGAGGAGAATCTCGACTCGCAGCTTCGTACATCGTGCGTTCCATTCGGGGAACGTACCGCAGAAAGCACTGCAGCGTAACGACGAGCGGAAGGAAGGAAAAACTTCCGTTCCTCGTCGATTCTTCTCGAGAAACTGCGCGGGGATTCCCCGCCGGTTAGCGTTGTACAGAAAATCGTTTTCCCGCAAATACGCGTCGATCGCTGCTACCGCGCAAAATCGCGTGATGTTTAAAAATCGCTAAAACGTTATAATACCTTTTTCTCAAATGGATAAACTTGTCAAAGATATAAAAAGATTTCTCGCGAAAGAATATACACAGTCCGTTCTCCTATAAATGCGGTCGTTTCATTCGGTATAACGATCAATTCACTTCGAGACGCGATTTTGTATTTCACGATCGTCTCAGTTGTTTGCCAAGTCGCGATAACTCTTTTCGTGTACACGCCGCGTTCTGTACATCGCTACTCACGCCAGAGGGCAATAAGTAGCACTTGTACTCTCGACACTCCGAGATTCGCGGCGCTCGCGCGCGCGCGCGCGAGAGACTGTAATTGTTCAATAAGTATAAAATGCGGAGAATGAAAATGAGAGGCGCGTGTGGCGCTTTGGATACTCGAACGTTGAACGAGACGGCAAACACCTATGCGTCACTCATCGCAAACGTTTTCGTATGCATACAGAGAGCGAACAAGAATAATGATCTCGCAGCTTACGTGTATAATTTTTCTTTATTTTTTTTATTTTTCTTAATCTCCATCCTATTTCCGTGAAAAGACGTCCCCGCGATATTTCCGCAATAAGGCAACTCTCTAGTTGCTTCTTTGTGTATTATTTATTCGTAATTCTTCGCAGTTGGTCCCGTTACGCGATAGCCTCGGGACACATATACTACATATCTTGTGTTACACACCATATGAAGAGAAAATGCAAAAGAAAATGATAGATTCGCGATCGCACGCACGTTCTCCGTTCTCTTCTCGTTTGGTATTCTAACAGAGGAATCGACACAATTTCCCTCGTCTTGGCGCTTTATAACGCGTGTTATTTTTTTTTTATCAGCGAGTAGAAAAAAAAAAAAAAATTACGAAATTCACGTAAAACATTATTCTAAGTAACTGTTTGCCCCTTGAGGTACCGACACGTGTCGCGTCATTCGTAAAAATATCCGCAGTGGACAATTGTGTTGAATGAAAATATCACGCGATTGTACCAATAACCGTTTGCTTAACATTTGACGATTTCACGAGTTCACACGACGCGAGTTCTTGGAGAAAAAAAAAAAAAAAAAAAGTCCTCACCGTGAAACAGCGCGGATTGCAACAACTCTCGAATTCTGTTCTCCTGCATAGCTGCGCGATAAGCGACGCTCGCCGAGTACAACAAACTCGATGCCAATAAGTAATACGACTTTACGTAACGAATCTCGTAGAACTCTGTAATCCATTGGAGTACTCATGAGGAAGTGAAAATCGTTGGATGCGCGTTTCCCTCTCACCGGCAGCGAACGCCGTTGATTCATTAGCATTTCAGCGCTGAACGGAGGTCGATATTTTTTTTAAAAATCATCAGGATATCGTTTCATTACCGGATATGGTGATTATCAGTTTTCTCACTGATTCGAGAATCGCTAAGACCTCTTGTTTTCTAGATGATCGAACAAAAGGTGAACATGATAACGTCCGAGGTAATCAGAGTCCTCGGACCCACCATTCTACGACAAGTCCTCAATAACGGTGGCGGAGGTGGTGGTGCAACGAACGCGAGAACATCCGGATCTTCATCTGGAACGACTGTCGAAATAGAGGCGCCGCCTAGTGACGACGATGATGATGATTCTTCGCCCGCTTCTTCTTCTTCTTCTTCCTCTTCCACGAGTCAGAATAGCGGCAGAGTATCGATAGCATTGCCGACATATCCGCCCGACGAGGAAGACGAGGCAACGGGTTCCATGGCGGCGACCAATTCCGCGCCCGCCGCCTCGACCACTTCGAGTTCCACTACTAGCGAGAAATCTTCGGTATAAGAATCGAACGAAAATGAAAAAAAAAAAAAAAAAATGAGAAAGAGAAACGATATCGTCAGATTCTCCGCACTTTTGGGACCGTTGCGTGAGAAACGAGTCGAATCGTATCGCTCAATTAAAATTTCTCTCTTGTGGGATCGGAAGGATCATTCGATATTCGTATGCCATATCACACGCACGCCACACTCGGTGTACTTACGGAATCAATCGACAGTATTAATATATATATTCTTCATTAATACGGTCTTAAGTGCACATAGGCTGCATGGACCCATGTGTCGTTGGCGTTGAACCGCTCACATCGACAGAAGCATATAAAAAAAAAAAAGCGTCGTCGATCGGGATCTGCGATATAGAACAGAGGGATCCTGAGAACTCGGCGCATCTCACCCTTCCCTCGGGGTGGGATATCGATAAATCGCTCACTTTCTCTCGCTCTCCTTACATTTATTGCACTCTATTGTGGTCTTTTGGTTCTATATCTATATTTTTTTTTCGTAATCACGTTCTTCGCAATCGTCGGATGTTTTTTTTATCGTTTCTTTTATCGACGATATTCGATTGGTGTTGTCTATCGATAGCATCGAAAAAAAAAAAAAAAAAAAAAAAAAAAAAAAAAATTAATACATTGTCGTCTGGTGTAATGAGGGGCCGCGTGAACCGGACCTCGCGCAACTAAATCGTTCATTAAAAAAATTTCCACCGTTAAACATTTCGTCAATTACCATCGACTCAACGAATCGGTTGAACGGTTGCAGGACGTTAATCGCGAAGCGGAGGATCGATTGACCGAGGAAACGGCTGAGTCACAGAACAACGAGGTGAGAGTGCAATTCGCGGACGATCAGTCGGGGGCGGCGGCCAACGAAGCGGTGGAATCCGAACTCGCGCCACTGGAGGACATCGAAGTCAGTGACGACGAGAATCGTAACAAGAGATTCCTCAACTTTGGATTCGGCGCCGGCGCACCGGCGGCTGCCGGTGGTGGAAGCGGCGGCGGATCCGGAAATTTCCTCTTCGACATCATCAGGGTGAGTTTCGATTAACTTCACGAATGTCCCTCCTGTGTACCAAATAACTAAAATTCTACTCTTATTAATTATATCCCACAGTATCCTTCGCGTGTACTTTGCATTAATAGTAAATTCGTTACAGTCGTAACGACACTAATTGCTCTTCGCGTGTTTACACACTTCCGCGTGTACGACGCTCTCGGGAATTGCAAAGTAATGCGCCGGTATCGCTCTTCGATATACGCGAAAGAAGAATCGTGTTCGCGAGGGCATTCGCCGATCATTGGGGGCACACGGTGAACGGTAGTTTTTCGCTGAAAAATCACAAGGACGCGGTGAAAGTGAATCCTCGGGAGTTCGCCAGCATCGGTTGTGTACCAACGTTCTCGGTACTCGGGTCGTTCGAGTCATTGACATTGTCGTTTCGAATGCATTTCTATAGAGTCCGTATCAAGATCATAGCTAGAGCGAGCGAAGGAAACGCACGCGTAACAACCGACGATGTCGCTTGAGACGCGAATGCTCGACGAATCGTTCCGACTAATTTCACAATCTCTGCTGTTCGGGTACAAGTGTAACCGCGAGTCTTAATCGACAATCGAGCGATCCGGAGCGCGCTAACTCTTGACTCTGTATTGGCGGAACGAGTTTTTTCTTCCTTTTTTTTTTTTTTAATTCTTGTTCGACTCGGAGTATTGCAACGACGATGCTATGCATACTAGAAGCGGGTTCGCCGGGAGAGCGATTATGACACGCGAGGTGTCTACGTGGTTTTCCCGGTTATTGAGCATTTCTTCAGCCACGTCTGAGAATTCAATCTCAGACAATCATCGACCGCGACGGATTCTTGTAACGTGCGAAAAAAAAAAAAAAAATCTAAAAAACACGTTCCTTCCTAACAATTTCCACAATTGAAACCTCTCGCAGGCTGCGTGAAAATCAGTTTCTACGAAATGATCTATAAGTACAATGTATCATAAATTTAATTTCAGCAATTTTATTAATCTAATTTTCTTACTATTATACCCTTTTTTAACAATTAATTAGAAATACGTTATAATACGTTTAACGAAGGAGGAACGATTATTACGATAATTAAAGAGCCCACCAACTCTTTGTGATCACTAACGAAATTCCTTGCAGCAATATAAAAGAGATCGATATATTTTGAAGAATTAGGTAAACCGCGACAAGAGGACTTCGATGACGACGAAGAGTACTGTCGAATCACAACGTCGATAACACGTACGGGGGAAATGCATCGGCCGTTCTGACGAAGCAGCAGAAAATCTTTGAAACGAAATATATTTCTTGAGAGGATTGATGACAGAGAAAAAAAAAAACCATAAAATAAAAAGACAACGAGAGAAAAATGATTTTTAAAGGAGGAAAAAATACGAAAAACGATGATGAAGTAAAACAAAGATCGTCTTGTCTCCTTAGCAAGCCGCCGACGGGGCGGCTAGAGCGGCAGGCACGGTGTATCGCGTTGTAGCGGGTACGCAAAGCCTCGGTCTGGGTCTTAGCGCCTCGCGAGACGTGGGTCCCGCGCCACCGGCCGCTCCCGCACCCAGTGGCCCTGCCGCCCCTGCGCCGCCCGGCGCCCCTGTGCCGCTCGGTGCCCCTGCGCCGCCCGGTGCCCCAGCTGCCGCTAAGCCCGGCCCGCAACCACCGGTACGCCATTCCTTCCGACAACCATCATCGCCACTGTCATCAACACGAACGTAACTGTTCACTATCATTTCTCATTAAAAAAAAAAAAAAAAAAAAAAAAAATTCCTCTCACTATTCATTATAACAGAACACTCGATTAAATGATAACTAAAGTACAGTTAGAAAAAAAATAAATACATTAAAAAAACGGTCGAACTTTTGTGAGTTTATAAAAAATCGACTTGGAATCGACATTTGGCTTTTTCGACGTCAGTCGGGATTTACACGAATTTCACACTTATATCACATCATTTTTCATATCTCATCAAATACCATTATCGTTCTCGCAAGACTATATCCTAATCGTATAATGCCTGAGCACTCTATCTATTTAACCAAAGCACGAAAGCACTCGGCACTCTGTAATGCATCTCTTTATTTATATAGATATATATTTACTATCACCGTTACTATCATTCGTCTCATTTACGTTCGTTACAAACGCGCGCAGTACTTTTTTTCGTTTAAAGTCGCTTTTTTTTTCTTATCGTTATAACTTATTTCAATATCTAACACGAAGTTACTTAACTTTTGATTCGGGATTTCGAGATCTTTTTTTTTCCTTTTTCGCGTTTTTTTTGTTGTTTTTGTCGAGTAATGTGGAATGTTTAACTTCTTTCTTTTCCTGCATGTTACGCATGTTTTTTTGTTTTTCGATCTTTAATTTTGCGAAATTATATGAAATAAATAAATTTTTCACGCTTTCTCTGCCGTGGGTATCGTAGCAGACGTACCCATCTATCGCGAGTCCAAATATCATCCGATCGCTCCACCCGCGGCCAACGGTCCCGACGCAACGCTGACGACCACCGACTTGAAACACTTTCTTTGTCGTTCACCATTTTTTCCGTACGTGCGAATCTCGTTCGATCGGCCCCTCCCCCCGCCCCATTGCGGAAAACAATAACGAAACAAACGAGAGATGCACATCGGATATTATTCGTAGTATATAAAAAAAAAAATAAAAAAAAATCACCGAGTATTTAGCAACAACGGTTATCAGTAGAATTGCGTTTATCGGTCGTACAGTAGCGAAGCACGAGATAAAACATTTTTCATTCTGCTCCCATGTATAATGTTTCCGGCAGATGAATCGGCATAATCCTTTATAATCGCACATTAAAAAAAATGAGATCGCACCTTGGTATCGTTACCTTCGTATCTCAATGATTCGACTATATGGAGTATATTATTTACTTGATTATTTTACAATAATTTCAACATTATCACAACGCTGAATCGTCTGCCTGCATCATTATCATTCATATATAATTATATATATTTTTTTTGCTCTTCTCAACTCGAGTCACAGCCGAGTAGAGTAGAGGATGGATACTCGATCTCGTAGAGTGCAAGTCGCGTCCAAAGTGCGTTTACAAAGTAAATCATGCAAATTAGATTTTTTTTTTTTCTGCGGTTAAATTATGCGCCTTAGAATGATATATGCTTTAGAATGATTGAATTTTTATCACGAGGTCGTAGAGTCCAACCTGTACTTCTCGTTCGTGACAAAAAAAAATTACGGGTTTCACAATTCCCTTTTTTTTTTTTTATTTTTTTTATTTTTTTTTTTTTTAATGCTCACCGTAAATCTCGCACCGGCCTATATATTTTAATTATTTTCCTTCACTCACGCCATTACTTGTCGATTGTAAAACGTAATGTAAAACAGCCAATACTTAGGAACGCACGTTTAGAGGATCTCAAGTAGCGGCAGAATCGAGGGGATGATGATGATGATGATGATGATGATGATGATGATGAATAGCCGCATATAGGAGGATCCGTGAGGAATCTTTTTAATCGTAATCGTCCGTTGTGTTTGTCGACGACGATTGTTGTAATGTGTGCGATCGAGAGGTGTAAGCACCGTAGTGTCGGGAGCGCTGTGTAGCTGTGGACGTCGAGGTGCATATACTATTTATATTAATAGGTATTGCGTTACCTATATAAAAATGTACTACGCACCACGGTATATGCACGCGTCTATCTCCTGCTCTTTTGCTCTTTTTTTTTTTTTTTTTTTTTTTTTTTTTAATAAGTTACCACGTACTTTGCAAAGTCGTTTATTTGTGTAGTTCCGCAAATGTCCCATTTTTATACTCGATACCTTAATAATTTATCCGTTATTTCCTATAAATCAAATCCACTTTAATCCCAAACCATTCCGTCTCCGCTATCCTCGCACCGGTATTCTGCCTCTCGGTGAATCACCTGCGTAGATACGAGACAGCTTTTTGTTTTTCTTTATTTTTTTTCTCCTGTTACCTCGCGTCACAGACCTCTACGTCTCGACTAAACCCCGTTATGTCGAATATTTTACAGCTCGTCGCAGGAAGCGGAAGTTCCCAACAGGGTGATGTAGCCGCAGGTGCACCGACGCCGGGAAGAAACGACGGAACAACCGAAGCAGTACCCGGACCCGTTACCAGGCTTTTCGTAATCGCCAATCGAGGAATTTCGAATCTCATTCAGGATCTCATTCTCGTGAGTTTTTACACCCTTTTTATTTAATCATCAAGAAACAGATTGATTTATCTCGCCGGGAAGCAATCATTAATAACATTTCTTATGTCAACTATCGTTACGTAACTATCGCAAACTCTTCCTGATACATTTTGTACACCTTTCGCTTTGATGATTTCACATATCATCAGAATTGTTGTACATTGCACCCGAAGTTAATTGCACTCGAGGTGAAGATATTGCGATTAAAGTTGCTCCGTTGCAAAGTTAATAATCTCGATTACTCCAATTTCTCGTGACCGCTGCAACACGTATGAAATAACGTTGAAGAAAGAGCGGGCGAAAGGGAATTGCAACAAAGTAGAAAAACTCGATATACCGATTATCAAACATTTATCCCCGAAGTTATGAATCGCGATTAAGAGTCGCCTAGTCAATCAGTATTCAACAATCAAGAATGCGAGTGTCGCAATAAACTTGTCGGATTGCGGAAAATATGTATCGTTATTTCTCCACACGAAGCCCCGGGGAGCGAAAAAAAAAAAAAAAAAAAGAAAAAAAAATAAAAAATAGGCCGCAATGTCGATTCTCGCGCGTATAACAGCAGCGCGTAGTTAAAAACGCTTCGGGCAATCGATTGGTTCGAGAAATCAATTTCTCGATTCGATACATTAATTGATCGGTAAAATCGGCTAATTCGGTGGCGTAACGAAATTAATCGATTGACGCACTTGTTTGGGGATAACTAATTCTCTATCACCGCGCGGAGATGATCGAGAGACGCGAGCGTCCGGTGTTTCAGTTGTAAACGCGAAAATTGCGCAATATTCGTCGCTCGGTGGTCGAATCGATCGAAAGGAATAAAAAAAAAAAAAGAAAAAAAAAAAAAAATGTTGCGAGCGACTTTCTCTATGAAATAGCGCGTCCGTTTGCCGGGCGTATACAGAGGGGTTGGGGGAGGGAGAGGGGGCGACTCGAAGTTATGCAAGGACCGCTCGCCGCGATCGGCACAAACGCTACGGCACGCGAGAAACGCCGTGGGGCCTTTACTGCTGTCGTTTGGTCACCAACGGCCGAGACGCCCGACTGACCCACCCGGAAAACGCCCAATTACCGATCGTGTTCACGGTGTAGAAGCGAGTTACGTCGGCCGATTCCTTCGAAAGTCCGCCAGTTCTCGAAATTCCCGAAAGTTAGCGAAATCGCTCGGGGAAACTTTTTTTTTTTTTTTTTTTTTTTTTTTTTTTCGTAAATCCATATGTGTACAAAAAAGCCGATGAGTTTGGGGATTAAAATTCAAAAATTTTCGCTGATGAGTAAAATTTTTACTTCGTTAACGATCGATGCGGCTTTAGATTAAAAAAAAAAAAAGATTCTTGTTATCAACTTTTCCTGTTAATCCCAACGATTATATACAATGTAATATTCTCTATGCGGTCGATGAAGCGTTAACGATGCTCACCGGGCGCTTTCCTAATTGTTATTGCATTGCAACACATACGCGCGATTATATTCGGTTGGTATTGCTTCGTCGTGCGACTTTCGCAACGACGTCACAACGCCAAGGATATAAACACGTTGATTTTATCGAGGCGCATCGCGTACTATCACAAGCGGATTAAGGAACAAAAGCCGCGCGCGTATCTGCGTAATAATAATATAAACGTTATATTAATGTTTTCTTTTGTTATTGTTGCAGCGTTTGGCAGCGACGAGCGAACGCATCGTAAACTTCAAGGCCCGACTTATCACGTCGATAATCTAGAAATTCAAAAGAATAGGAAACTCATCGAACGAAACAAACACACGATAATGAAGTTTATAACGTGATATGCGTGCGCCAAACGTGCGAAGAATAATACAACAGTGGAAATTCGCCGGTATCGTGGAACAATTGTTTAGTTAAAAAATATGTTGAAAACGCTTTCGTTCGGCGCGATCGGGGAGAGCGTTGGAAAGTATATAAAAAAAATGATATAAGAAGCCGCGCGGATTGTTACGGAAGCCAAACCATCTGCTTGTGGCAGCTGTGTGATTTTGTTAGAGATTCACGACAATGTGCGAATCTCGGGTACGACGATCGGCAACGTGCTGTCAATTTGAATGTTTTTTGTTTTCCTTTTTTCTTCTCACTGACACACTAGTAGCGTCGTTGCCCTTTGTACCCGAGATTTCACGAAAGTCTCGGCTAAGAGGAACAAAAAAAAAAAAGAAGAATAATAATAATGCAGCGGTCGCTGCATTATTCCTGCTACAACTCTACTCTACCCGCTCCCTTTTCAGTCCCTTTCTCAGACGACTCGCATTCTTATTTTCTTGTATCTCATAGGTTTTACGTAATATAGGACTGCGTCAGGCGAAGCGGAATATTTACGCTCAATGCTGCGAAATTTATTGTGGTTTTTTTTTTTTTTTCTTATGTTTGTTTGTTTGTTATTGTACATAGCTATTGATTCTCTTCTTATACTATCAGAAACAATTTTTTTTAACGAATTTTTTAACTATAACTCTTAGCATGCAGCATTGACCGCTTTCCTACAGTTCTGCGTTCCTATGTAATGGAAAAAAAAAAAAAAAAAAACAAGAGCTGTTACTAGCGACGCTATTGTTTAGGAAGGTATTAAGACAGTTTCACGGATGAATAATTCCTTCTACGTTTGCCTCGTCGCTCGATGTTAGGCCTCGAGACAGACGAAGAACGATTGTAGCGAACACTATATATCTATCCCTCCCGATTCTTTCTCTCTTTGATTTATAATGTAAATCGATTATCTTGTAGTGTAAATAAATTGTATTGAGATAAGAGAAATGACAAATTGTTTCAATCATTATTACGCCTTTCATTTTTCATAAAAAAACATCGATGATTCGCGAGGATCGTAGCGGGACTCGGAAGACACTGCAATCGTCGCTCATCGAGATTTTCACTGTAAAAATATATATTTATTTCTTTTATCCACCGTAAACAAGGGATTCGCGGGACTATATTATGAAAATACAATAAATACGAGTTACCAACTTCGCTATTGTCTGACATTGTCGATACAGTTGTTTACACTTTGATAAGTGTGTAAACACTATCGCACATCGCATACCAAAGCGAAAGGATTAATATCAATCCACATCGTGCGATTTATCGGCATTTAATTCACCGGAACTTGGCGACGCGGCTTTTTTTCGAATTTCGATGTTCTCATCTATACGCTTATAAGGTGACGAGGGGCTCAAGAATCCCGAGTGACAATCACAGGAACCCCATCGGCGTAGCTATGGTGGCGATGTCAATGGCGCCCCTTCGTCGTCGGGAATGCCGACGTAAATCGGATCGCCGAGTCGCACGACTCCGTTTGGTCCCTTGAGCCCGAGATGTATACCCATTACGGGACTATCCTTGGTAAAGCGACGCAATTCCGGATCCTCGATGAGTCGGTACCTGTAATTAATTAAATAATAATAATGAATTAATTAATTATTATTTATTATTTATTATTTATTATTTATTATTTATTATTTATTATTTATTATTTATTATTTATTATTTATTATTTATTATTTATTATTTATTATTTATTATTTATTATTTATTATTTATTATTTATTATTTATTATTTATTATTTATTATTTATTATTTATTATTTATTATTTATTATTTATTATTTATTATTTATTATTTATTATTTATTATTTATTATTTATTATTTATTATTTATTATTTATTATTTATTATTTATTATTTATTATTTATTATTTATTATTTATTATTTATTATTTATTATTTATTATTTATTATTTATTATTTATTATTTATTATTTATTATTTATTATTTATTATTTATTATTTATTATTTATTATTTATTATTTATTATTTATTATTTATTATTTATTATTTATTATTTATTATTTATTATTTATTATTTATTATTTATTATTTATTATTTATTATTTATTATTTATTATTTATTATTTATTATTTATTATTTATTATTTATTATTTATTATTTATTATTTATTATTTATTATTTATTTATTTTATTATTATTATTCATTATTTATTAATTAATGTTTCTTAATAATCGTTGCTTCAGCGTTAAAATACGCGCAACACTAACGTTCGCAAAGTCTTGAGCGGTTCGAACTTTGGATGCTTCTTGGCGGTTTCAGGATCGACGGTCGTGAAAATGCATCGCGTACACGGCTTGATATTGCGAAATAGCACGTCTCCTATCTTCACCCAATCCCAACCATCTTCCTCGAGAGGCTGCGCCCCTTTGACGACGAAATTCATGCGAAAATGTAGCGGTGTTACGGGATCTTCTATTCGCGTATTAAGATCGGTTATCGAAGCCTCGTTGAGCATCGAGAAACTTGTTGCGTCCGGATAGGCACCCTACAAAAACACGTTAATTCGATAAAGGAAATGTAATTTTCCATTGACTATCAATCACGTCGATAATGGTTATGATGGACGTGAAATGTCGAGAAAATCGGTAAAAAATTGATAATCTCACCGTATCGATACTCTCGGTGAGCGGGAAAGGCTCGTTTGCTTCTCGTACTTCCCGTGCCGATCGTTCTAATGGATAATAGACGAGTCTAAAGCCGACGTCTTCCTGCAGAAGAAAGCGGGACAGCCAGCGTGCAATTTCTTCGCCGCAATCTCGCGCAACCACTTCGTCTCCCCAAACGGTCGCGCGGAAATTCTTTTTGGGAATGTGCGCGAGATCGATGTTTATCGCCATCATTCCGGGAGCGCGAAGAGTCAAAACGGAATCCGTTACGGATGGCGATACCTTGAAAATAATTGTTTACGAATTAAACTTATGGACACGCGAACGGAATTCTTGTTTTTTGCATTCGATATTTTTGTAGATATACTTTTGATTCATTTACCTGAACCATTCGGGGATATTGGCGACCTGTGACGAAGTTACCTTTGAGATCAACTACCATAAGTGTTCGATCTCTTAACCATCCGGACTTCAATCCAAGTATCGTGCATTCCATCGAATTTTCGCGTACGGGACCAAGCGATTTTACGGGGAATAAGACGAGATCGCTTAGTTCTCCGACTTTTCGCCATCTGGAAGGGGGACGAGGTTTTTCCTTACGCGACCAAAACCACCAGACGACGATTGCGGCGGTTCCAGCGCCGACAGCCAAAGCCGTTACGTACGCTAACCTCGCTTTGTCTGTAATAACATTCTAACAATAGTAAAAAAAAACAACCAGCGAGTTGATAATGAGTTTAAAATGGACGTTAATAGACGACAGACTTGAAGAGCGTCGATAATGAGGTCACATACAAGTTATATGTAATAATTATGATATTTCGGAATATGGATAATCTTCAGGTGGTAAAAAAAAAATCGCTTTATTTTTTTATTCGAAAACCCGTAAATGTTTAGACAGATTACGACTTATTGAGATTCTAACACATTTACCTTGAAAAAATGTGCTTTGCAAAAGAGAGTACGTGATGCGCAACGGTAATTTTTGAAAATGGATTTTCGTATTTTTTAAAATTTCACTATCGATGATTCAGTAGTAGTAAAAAAATCGTACTGATCGCCGCTCCGTCCCGAGTATAATATGTGTTATAAAGATATTTGTCAGAATATCTTTATATCGTTTACTCGTGATACACAAATACATTTCTTGGTGAAATTAACCATTGAATCCCCTTAAAGTCGATATCTTAATTAAACTCGTGAAGTGTTTTAATTATTCACTTCCGGATAATGTTTTCGAACGGATCGAATTAATAAAGTTTTTTTATTAAAATAGCGATGCAGTGGGCCCGCTAACCTCATTAATTGAAGTGTTCGCAAATAACAATGGTATCGACGTGAAAATGTAAAAGTATTAAAAAATATGCTAATTGGAGGAAACGGGTGATTGCATGGAGCGTAACGTTGCGGTCGAAAGAATCGACAATCGAGGAAGATCTGTATATATATATATGTTTATTGCTATGTTCTACTACGACTTTTACGAAAGTTTTGAACGTGTATTAAGCAGAAAGTATGAATGAAATATTTAATGAAACAATCAAAAATATCGATAATAAATCTGAAGCTATATGATTAAAATAAAATTCATGCGAAATCTTGAAACATTTGATAGGAAATCGCGTTTTAGAACGATTCTGGAACACATGAGTGATATGAACTCGAAAGCAGTTTTGGGTACCCAGTGAACCGGTAAAATCAACTTTATAACAGATTGCATGGTAACGGATTTTTTGTTCCCGATAACATAATGAATGTATCCATGAGAATTTTTTTTTTAACGCGTGACTATTTCTGTCGTTAAATCGTCGAGCAAAATAATCGCTGCTAACGACACACAGGCGGTCGACGAGCAGCAACAGTGCGAGGTGCGAGTGCAGAAGAGTACGCGATAAGAGTAACGGTGCCCCAGGTATACTTAGCGAAGCAGGTGTTTGAAACCTGTCTTGTTCGCGCACATTTCGAAAATAAAAAAAAATAAACTTACGAGTATCGATATCGAACGAGAAAAACTCCTATTACCCTATTTACCGTAGTATCTATACAGGTGCATAAGTACTTTATATTCAGTTAATCATCGGCTTTCTATTACGAATTATTATTTTTTACTTGAATACATGACAGATAAAGCGTTAAAGAGGCTTCGAATAAGCCAAATAGGAGTTACCTTGAATGATATAATCACGGAGATTCAATCTCATTGAAGAGACACTACTATATCGTGTATATATACATATATATATATGGAGTGACAAGGAGCGTTGATACGCAACGCACAATCAATACACGCAGCAGCGCTAGGAGCCGGGCGTTCATCTCGACGCTCCCGCGATTCTTTTCGTGACTTACAATTATTTAAGTATTCATTACAATTTTTTTTCTCATAACAAGTTTGCAAAACAGAAGGTAAACTCGGTAGCAGGGCGTTCGAAAAATTAAACCGACATAAAATTAACATCGGAAATCGCAAAATGACAAACACCGAAGAACAAATATTTTTGTTACACGATTATCGCGTAGAAAGCGATTTGCATTTTCATGAATGACCTTACGTACCCATGATAGCGTTATCTGTACACCACTCTTGCGACACGTTTCTAGTTTTTCGACGGGATGCAATTCCGCTTGCTCACGCTCGAAGGAGAAGCGAAGAGGAACTGAGCACACTTGTCGTTCGAGACCCCGAGCTTCTCCTCGATACCACGCGAATCATGTACCGTTATCTATCCATGTTCTACTACTATTTGTATGGTGATTATAGTAGGTATATTAGGAAGATGTGTGCGACAACTTAGTCGGGAGACGGAGTCGGAAAATGCTCCCGGAATGATTGCCGACACTGTGCTAAAATGTTTACGCGATGGAACGTTTGCTCGCGATAGTTTCGCGTGTGTGTATGTATTTTTTTCGAGATACGCTTCTCATTCTAACAATGTATTATCTGCGTGAAATGAAAAAAGTGATGCCGCGTCCATGAAATGCCGGAATTTACTGTTGTAAACATCTTGGCTACTGGACGCTCAGGGTGAGCGAAACGAGAGTAGAAACCTTCTTCATCAGTTCAGCACAAGTAAAAGATCCGGTTTATCGACAGTGTGGCAACTACGCGCTTCACCATCTAGCGCAACAGATGACTTCGCGCGATGTTTCTCAGTACAAAGTAACAACTCCCGACAAACAAGTACGACCACCACACTATCGCTTTGGTGTCAGTAAATGGTCTATTACGACTTTGTGCGCTACTTACGTTCCCGTCAATAGAGGATGATGTCTACGACGCCTATGACGTCTCGCGATATCTTTGTGCTCGTGTAATTGAGGAATCTGTCAAACGCCATTGTATTCACATGTGACTCCCTGTGCCTCTCGTGTTTCGTCAAATACAACTTTTTTTCCCAATCAGCGACAGTTGAATGATAGAGTGCACGAAAGTGCGCTGTCATTTTAAAGATTAATACGTCCGAGTATTCTTCGTTGGTGAGTCATTTGTTATTCTATCAATGTTCGATTCAATATTCGCCCATAAAATACAATGCGGTGCATCGATGTTTGAAAATAGCTATTAGTGTCTGCGAAACGCGAAATATTTTTTTTTTGCGTCCATCGTTGAGGATACAATTGGATGGCTCCAGCTGCTGCCAAAGTACCAAAGAGATCATTTTATCCATTGTGCGCCTTTCAGGATCAATTATGCCGCTCCTGTACAGCGTTGTGGCCAGAGGGACCACTGTACTCGCCAAATACGCTACTTGCGCAGGAAACTTCGATGACATCACGGAACACATACTAACAAAGATTCCGCCGAGCAACGATAGGCTCACGTATACTCAAGGACCATATCTCTTTCACTACATATGCGAAGATAGAATGATTTACATGTGCATCTCTGACGATGTATGTAAATCTTAATTTTTCAATATCGTTAAATACCGTTACCAAGAAAATTTTGATACTAAGTATTTCTAAGACTGTAGAGTTGTTGATAAAACAATTTTTTTTATTTTTTTTTTCAGGATTTTCAGAGATCAAGAGCTTTCCTCTTTCTCAACGAGATCAAGAGAAGATTTTTAGCCAGTTATGGCGAAGGAGTACTCGCAGCTTTGCCGTACGCTATGAATACGGAATTTTCATCCGTTTTGGCCAATGAAATGGTAAGATATCTCCGTTAGTATATCCTGCCATAAGATAAATTTTTGCAGATTATTAAGACACAATGACTTTGTCATTGCAAACTTTGACAAAAATGAATGAAACTGAGAATGTAATTCCAGTAAAAGTAAAATTACGGCTATTAAAAAGATATTTGTAGTGATATACAATATCGATAAAAAAAAAATTACGAAAGTTACTTTCCGAAACGACAAATTATTACGAAATATTACAAAAGTTATTATTCAAAAAGATCTAAAAGAATGAATTTAAAAAAATACGTGAAAACTATAGGTGGCGCTGACGATTATTGGACTCTGAAACACAACGTTTTATTATTATTTATAGAAACACTATAGCACCTCCAAGGACATCGACACACTGTCCAAGGTGCATGGCGAACTCGACGAACTAAAGGACATTATGGTCAGAAATATAGATAATATAGCTATGAGAGGTGAACGCTTGGAGCTTCTCGTGAATAAGACTGAAAATTTGACCGCAAGTGTGAGTTTCGTAATTTTGCGATTTTCATCGAACTTCGAGAGATATCTGAAGATAAATAAATAATATATTATCTATCTATACGTATTATTATATATTTGATATATTATTTTTCAGTCTGTAACCTTTAGAAAGACCAGTCGAAACTTGGCACGTTCGCTATTCTGGAAAAGTGTTAAACTTTACGTAATCATCGCTGCTGTACTGGTGGTAAGCCGATGCAATCGGAATTTTAATAACTGTTTTTCTCGCTGCTGTACCACTGCAATTGTTCCTTTTTTTCCTTTATTTTAATAATTAACAAAGCAAAAACGAAGTTTCAACAGTCTACTGATCAATAAATCGCCGTTCATTCTTTGGGATCGGAAAATTAAATTCTTATATCGCATTCAATATATTGCATAAATGCAGTTGGTATTGAAACGTGAATATAGCGCTGTAAAAACGTTCTTTACGCTGCAGCAGTGACCTCTGTTAAAAATCGATTATCGTTGCATTGTTTCGCTAAATTATTCATATTATCGCAGGTCATCATCTACTTCATCGTTTCGATGTGTTGCGGTGGCTTGGCGTGGCAAAAATGTGTCGGCAATTAAATAGCTACGAGTATCCCCGACACGGACATGTTCTCGTGAACGATAAGAGAGATGTAATAAATAAGGGTACCGATAAAAAACAGATATATATATATATATATACGTATAAAAATCGAAGCACGTTCATGGCGATTTCCGGAAATATCTCGATGTCGGCGCATCGCCGTGTATCATAAATGAAGAAGAAAAAAAGCAACATACGCGAATAAGCGAATGACCCATGTATATATCGCATACATTCGCAAAACTGTATTGTATTTTAATTTTCTTGTTGTATAATTAAGGTTTGTAAGAAAAATAAAAGAATCACTCGACTCGCTTGAATTTACGACTAACTTTGTTATTCTTGCGTCTGCATTATCGCGCGTGCGCATGCGCGAGCGAAACTCCGAAGTGATTTCGATATACGCCCGTTTCGTATATCGTTTACCCTCCGATCTATAAATGAATCATTCGAAACTCGAATTTTTTCCAATTTTTGCCGAAAACCATTTGCCGAGCGATCACAAAATTTAGTAACATATTTGTCGTTCGCGAGAGTATGAAAACTGCTCTCCCGATTCCCGAAGGCATTGAACCGTTGAAACGGCCCTGTCGGTAGAATCGCTACCCTTGTGTGGTGGGATGAAGGTAGACGGTGCAGGCGGGGAAAAAGGGGAGGGGGGAGGGGTTGAAGGCCCGGCGCCGAAGTCGAGACGCCCGGGTCATTCCAGCCTCGCTATTTCAGCATGTCGATGCCGCGCGTAGAGCGCCCTTCGGGGGTGCGAAAATTTCGTCGTGTCTCGCCGTACGATTGATCCGGTGAGAGGCTGAGAGATCGCGGGCGTGGATACACTAGTTTCGTGTTGATAAATTATTACGAGACATATATATATTATACATAACCAAAATATAGTCAATAACACGGTTATCCAAATATATTGTTTATTCTTTTTAACCTATAAATACACTGAGTTCTGAGATTCGAGAATAAATGAAGAATAGAGAGAGCGAGTAGGGAATGCGCGTAGTACATGCTTCCGCGTAACTAAAGGTTCGCTGCTGCGTTGTACGCGTGTGTCGCGCGCTCACACCGCCCTAACGTTCGCGTAGGACACACTGGGCTCGCGTACTATTGGGAAGCGCCACACACACTTGTATCCGCACACAAATACGCGTACACACACAGCTGCCGTAGAGTCACGTATTTCTCGTAGAGGGTTCCCACTACCCCTGTGGTTGTTCTTACTATACCATTGACTCGTCGTCGGGGTTGACGAAAGACGTGCTCCGCTCCTATCTGCCGGTTGTTGTATTTACGCGCGGTCTCCGTTCGTGTCATCTACGCATCGTTATCCCTCTATGTATCCTATCGGCATCGTGTGCACCGTGTGTGTTGTTTATTCTTCCAAATAACTCGACGATATTGTGATTAAATTTTTTAAATAAAAACACGAGATTATAGCGTTAAAAAAAAAACGAAAATTCGTCAGATGGGTGAGATAGGGGTGAGGCCGACGAGAATTCCCGGATCTTTTGGAAGAACGAAGACGACACCCAAGTCTCGTAGTTAGCAGGTGACATATACGCGGGGAATTAACTCTTACATACGGATATACACTTTCAACTTGTGTTCGGCGTATATTTTTCACGTTTAATTTACGGTAAGTCAGCTTTTATCGTAGTTAGAGCATTTTTTTTTTTCTATTTATACTTCACTACAATACGAGCCGAGACGACGGGCTACTGCTTGATCAATGTTTATTATACATATTTAACGAGGGTTCTTTGCCCGGGCTCGCCGCCCGGATTCAATTCGATCCTGCAACATTCTACACTGTTTACCGTGTATATATATATATATAAATAAATTTATGTATATGCATGTATATTAAACGAGTTTTGTCAGCTATGCCCGCGGGGGACTTTGAAGTATTATTTAATCACCCGTGTTGCCGCTGTTACAACAACAGTGTATAACGTAACTATAGATAAGGAAATGCAAAAGCAGCGACGTAGCTCTGCCGTCTCGTTTGCGGAAATGACTCGTATCATCCCCTCTTAAATAGTTTCATTTCTGAACGGAACACTTTTATTTTTCCGTTTATATATATATAGTATATATATATATACGGTATAGTAGATTCCCGAGCGGGGTTCACGCGTAGGATATCGTACGCGGGGGCAGTTTTATGGGGTCGAATTCGATGCCACGTACGAGTCATAAAGCATTCGGCGAAACGAGCGGCGAGGGTCCACCGTGCCGCACTACGAGATCGAATAGTCTTAGGAAAGATGTTGGCTGAATTTTGTGAGCCCATGCGCTCACCGAACGTTCGGCAACTATCGTCTCGTCATCGAAAATACAAAAGCACACTGGAGGTAAAACGATTAGAAAATTATTCACTTTACCCGCTCGTTCGGGCGGATGTAAATAATAAGAGACCTGTAAAAAAAAAAAACGAAAAAAAAAAATTTTCAAACATAACAGCGTTGAGTACATCGGGGAAGGTGAGCGAAACAGTGGAGACCGGCAAAGACGAGATGATCCATCATTCAAGGGCAATCCTTTCGCGCTCCACCCTGCAAACTCATCCGCGGGTATGTGCAAAGGGTGCAGAGACTCTTTAGAATTCACGGGGCGCGTGCTGAAGGCGCGTGGGGACGAGCTTCTTGAGGAAAAAAGAAAAGAAGAAAAAAAAAAAAACGACAAAGGATCTGTCGTAGCGAGCGGAGGGTGAGCGGAGAAGAAGCGCGCAGAAGACGAGCCGACCGGATATATGTACTGTGTTAATACGCGTGGATACGAGTAACGAGAGTGTAAGCAAAGAAAAATAAAAATCGAGAGAACGATAAAAAAATAAGAAGATATGGGAGAGAGCAGTCCAGATCTCAGCCTACGGCTACGCCGTGGTAGTTCCGATTCGAGGGACTCGTTTTACATGGACTTTGCTCAGGTAAATGTTTTTCACACGTGCTAATCGCCTTTTTGTTTTTTTTTTTTTTTCAAACTTTTGCCAATTTTTCTATAAAATTGAACGCTTCTTATTATTTCGAGATGTAAAATAAAAATTATTTTTATTAATCAAGAATACCATAAAAATTTACTGATTTTAGTGAAAATACTAAAATTGACTAATTTCGTAATAATACGAAAAATTACAAATTTTTTTTTGCTCATTTAAATTTTTGTAAAAATAACGAAATATTTACGTTATATCGAATTCAATATTTTTTAACTGTGAAAATATTATTTTCTCGATGTAATGACACAGAATTGGAGTAAACGATTGATTCTGACTATTTTCATCGGCGAATGCAGGGCATAGATTCCGATATCGAGGAAGTCGCGCGACCAAACGACAATTCCGATCCAATAGCTGACGGTGGTATGGATGAGAACGGCGACGAGTTTCCACCGCTCGAAGATATTACAACGATCCCAGAGGAGGCATCCGAAGAGCTAAGAGAGGAGGAGGAAGAGGAGGCAGCGGCAGCAGCAGCAGCAGCAGCGGCGGCAGCAGCATCCCTCGAGGCTAACGCTGCCTCACGACATAGAACTCCCGAGTTGCTGATGCCGGGCGTTATTGGCGCGGAAGCCGAGAAACCATCCAAGTGAGTGAAACTACCAACGTTTTCCCCGCGACTGTCGGGCCTACAAAACGTCGGGTTGCCAGGGACCAAACCCTTTTTACTCCGAAAGCTTCAAACTTCCAATACCTCCGCACCTTTGCGAACCTCTCTCGTCGTCGAAATTCAGCGCCCATTTGGTATCTATACGTTGAACGCACTTTCAGCTCTCATTCGCGACAAATGCGAAAGTAATTTTTATTATTATTATTTTTTTTCCCCCATTTTCTTAATTTCCTCGTCAATCCACATCCCGTTCAACTGTTACGCAGTTCAATCATAATATTCCATCGTCTATAAACGCGAGGAATTGCTGCTAACCGTGCTATTCGATAAACCGCGCAGTCACGTCCCCGAAACTCCATCGACTGGTAATCATCTACGGAACTTCATTGCTTCCGGCGGATATCGAACGCCAAATTCTGTACACCGGCTTCGGCTCTCTCCCCACATCGCGGCTCCGAATGCTATTTCATCTCTGTGTAGCATTTTCCCCCCCATTGCCGTGAATACTTGTCTTCGCTTTGTATATATCGCAAGCCGATTAATAATCGAAATTTTTCATGAATATTTCATCGATAATTATCAAAATTTCGAGTGGAGGATCGACCCTAAGTATAGTAGAATCGAATCGACGGTAGATGAGACCTTCCGGCGTGAGGACCTCGCAATATACGTACGTTAGTCAAACGAGTAAGTGTCCCAATGACACGGACACTATTTGCTGGCGAACGATCGTCGGTCAGTCTGTAATGCGGGCTCCGAGCGGCTCGTCGTCGAGTCATGAGCGTCAAGGGCCGTCGTGATTGTGCAATATATCAGTGATAACGGAGAAATACGCGGAATCCCGCAATTGATCGCGAATATTTCGAAGAAATATCAAATTTCGGATATAAAGATGCTTATCAAGGAGACTTCCCTCAGGTATCTTTCTCAGTTAATAAAAAAAAAAAAAAAATTAACAAAAAACTAAATTTGTTAATATTTATAATAAAAAGAAACTGAGGTGCGTTGCCGGTAAAATAAAAATTAAAAATCAAAGGCTCAGTATATAGAAGTATATAGAAGCAAATAGATTAACGATACTTATTAGGAACATTAAGCGCGCGATGAGAAAAAAAATCGATCGAAACGACTAAATCGATGGGTAACGAAACAAATGTTCTGTTGATTAAACGACATTTTTGTCACAATAAGGAAAGAAACATTGAATTTAATTAACAATTAGTACAATCAACTAGATATTTTTTTAATGATCGATATATTTATTTCGTAACCCGCAAACATTGATTTTAGTAGTCGAAACGTCGATTTAGTAAAAAAAAGAAAAGAAAAACATCGACATATCGAAATGCGGATATAAAGATTCTTATCGAGGATACCTCCCTTAGGTATCTTTACCGGCGGATAAAACAATATAAACAAAAACCAAATGTTAATATCAAGAGAAGCGGTAGCGTCTCGACGACAAGTAGTTTAAAGAAAAAACGTACGATACTCCAAAAAAAATCGGGTGCTATCGCGTTGTTGGTAAAACATCGTATTTCACTTATACGCTCAGTGAAGTATAAGTGAAACAAACGAAATAAGTAACAATACTTATTCGGAACTGTATGCGCGGAACTACGTAACGAAACAACGGAATGACGAACGGTCGACTTGTAAAAATAAAAAAAATACTACATGCCTCGTGAATAAACGAGAGCGAGTTAAGGATGACTCGGCGTACTTTCGTTCTTTTGCTCTAAAAGATAAACCCGACTTCTCCGTCTTCAAGCGAATACTGTTTTTTTTTTTTTTTTTTTTTTTTTTTTTCTTTTATTCCTTTACTTCATTCTCCCTTTTACAATATGAACGTAAGCACGCGTCTGCGTGTGTACCGCGCTGTGAATTGCCGCCCTTCCGCTCGCTACGGTTACATTGCGACCCTCTCGTATCCGTCGTAGCCGTCGTATATTCTCGTTTCTCCATCCTCGGTGTCCTTCTTTTCCGTCGCCCCTTTTCCGCGCTCCCCGACAACCCTATCTTCAAACTCGTCTCTTCCTCGTTTTTTTTTTTTTTTTTCTTTTTTTCGCGCTCGGCCGCTTCTCTAAAACTACGTGATTATTTGAAAAAGTCCCCTATGCGCGAGAGATGAGCCGAGCTGCCCCTCTCGAGTTCGCAACCCCCTTCCTCCCCACTCTCCGTACACGGGGATCCACCGGAACCTCCTTGGATTCTGTAGCGTGTAGGTGAGTCGTCGGGTGGAATTGCGCGTGTCGCGACGAAGGCACCGTTGGTACGTTCGCGTATTCGACTGTGTGTAAGATCGTCACCTCGACGCGCTCGTTCCGCGCGGAGAGGAATGTAGGAGGAACAAGCGCACCCTCGCGTGGCTCCCTGAGGGGAGTGCGAGAGAGGTACTTGACAAGGATCAAGTGTAGAAAGACGCAAGGAGGCGAAGAGACGGAGGTGCGCGACGTGCAAGCGATTCGAGAGACGACGAGAAGCGAACGAACGAACGAGAGTTGCACTCAACTCCTTAAATACATTGCTCGTCGACGATAATTACGTAGCTGGCGTACCTAACTCGGTTTTACCGGATGGAATTGGGTATACGAATATCCGGAAAACTACATACTATATATTTCGATGGCTTTATCGTTATCAATTTTTTTTTTTTTTTTTTTCAAAATTTAAAACATCGAATTATTGTTGAAAAAAAAAAAAAAAAAATTTCGTAACTGTTTGTTCGATCGATTAAAAAATTCTTCGAATCGATCAATTACCCTACCAAACGCAAACGGTATTCAACCTGAGAGCACTATACACATTTTTGCTCCTTTTCAACGCCACACACGAGTCCAATACACCCGATTCTTCATCGTTGCGAAACTGTTTGAAAAATCAATATTTTCAATTTTAATTCCAAAGGCATGGAAACCCCAAAATATAAAAAAAAATAGCTGTTATGGCGAAATAATGATACGGTTAAAATTATAGAAATTACACTTTTTCAATACGACGTGAAAAGCTGAATTTAAAAAAATTCATATTTCCTTTGAAACGGCGCGGGTCCAGCCGAAGCAGGCGTGGTATTCAAGGGTTAAGTGGATTAAAACGATTCTTTCTTTTTTCTCACCCCACGAAAGTTACGACGGCGCCGGGAAAACAAATAAACAAATTTGTGTTCATTGTATAGCATACGATAACAATATAATAGAAGCGTTTTTTTTTTTTTGCAAAGTCTCTGATCACAAGGAAATATTTCCAGTGTTTTTAGGGGTTGAAATTAATTACAAACTTTATCGTACTACGGTACCAACGTACACTCGGAATATTTTAATTTTTCGCGTTGCCATGTGAAACGCATATGGTTTTTAATACTTTTTTTTTTTTTTTTTTTTTTTTTTCCTAGTTGGCCGGGACTCCCGGCGGCGCTACCATCCCCGGCATCACCGTCCGCGGTAATCGTCTCGCCGGAAACCCTGTCTAGACACAGCAGCAGTTCGCCGTCTCGTACACATCGTCCGGTCACCCAGTTCGCCCTCGCGTTGCCATGTCCCTCGCAGCAGATACCAGCGGTGTGTTATCCGGCACCTGCTTATCTCGACGTTACCGAGGTTCGGTCGGCCAAACATATTGGAGCGTAAGTATCCGATCGCCTTATATACTTTGCTATTTTTTTTTTTTTTTTTCGGAATAATATCGAAATATCGGAAGTATCGGTAAAGTTATAGACGAAAAAATCTCTTCCGTCTTCTCGCCTAATAGTCGAGAAATCTCTCTTCATCTCTCGGGCCGCTGATACTAATAAGCGACGGGGGGGATCCGTTTCTCCTCTGTCACGAGCGTTTCACGTGATCCTCCCTCATAGTCCTGTCGTGTATAGAGTAACAGCGTCGGGGCGTTGCGTCGGGCAATTACCGGCACTTTAGAAAATCAAAACGCAAAGCACCGAGCGAACACGCGCTGATCTCCCGCTGGCTGTATATCGCTGATCCTCCTATCTGTTGGCAGCCCCCGGTTTATATGACGCGACTACGATTACGTTTAATTGAACCAATTATTACGGGGATGAACGCGTATTCTTAACCGCAACGTTGATGAATGTACGGAAAATCGCTTCGTCGATCGATATATATTTGTCTCGTAGTCCCGATAACCCAAAACTATACTTAATGATATATCGTAACCGGATATTGCCGATTGTCGAAATAGCGGAGTGCGAAACATCGAAATGCGGAGAGATTTCTAATCGTCGTACCTATTTAATGACTTTATAATTAAATTCTCCATTAATAATAATAATTGTAGTACACCACACGTATTTTGCACCTTTAACAATGAAAAATTTTCTGCATCTAACTTTTTGCCGGAAATATAACAATTCACCCTCTTCAAGACGCAATATCAGCAAAAACACAGAAAAAATGATAAAATTTCCACATTTTTTAATGGGATCTAAAACAGCAAATTTTTCGAAATTTTTATTTTTTTTTAAATACATCGGGTCCAGCAGACCCCCGTGTGGTGTTATACGCTTTAAAAAAACGTTTTTTTTCTTCTCACAATCCGCAGAGACGCTCTGGCGACGACCCTCAGCGCGTTGTACGGCAAGTTACTCGTTGTGATGGGAATAGCGTTTCCAATGGCCGAAGTAATATCTTCCTACATACCACCCTCGTTCTACGAAGCTTTTTATCTTTATCTGTACTTCGGTAGTATGACATTCCTGCTTTACATGTACGCAATGATGCTGAGAGACGACAAACCGAAACGCTGTAAGTTTTTACTGCTCAGCGGAAGGCAAACTATGCGCAATCAATTTTAATCCGCAAAATCATCGATAGCGAGTGATTAAACGATAATAACGTTCGTAATAGCTGATAGCAAGCAAAAGGACGTTTGCGATTTGGATTCATCCGGATCGTCGAGCGGTACGGGAGCCGACAGCGATACACCGGACAGCGGATGTGCGTATATACGGACGGCTCAGCACTACGGAAGCTTTTACTTGCGAATGGGCGCCGTTGCTTTCGGCATCGGCTCGATGATATACTCGGGACTCGAATTTGGTCAATACTTCGAACTCGAGCGCAACACCAAGTGTCACAACATAATGCTCGCTTTAACGCCTGCAACGCGAATGGCTTTTATCTTTATTCAGATGTACTTCATCTTTCTTAACAACGAGGTAAGGATCCGCCAAATCCTGTTTTTTCTTCACACAATCCATTAATTATTCATTCCATCAATATTAATCCATCAATAAAACGCGTCTACACGCGTCGTAAAGGCTGAGAAAACGTTTAGTGTAGTTTTTTTTTTTTTTAAAGAAGAATTATCTCCGCGTCGGCAAACTGCACGAAATAAGTTTTTTTTTTTTATAAATTTTAATTTAACATGTTAAATTATAATTTCATGCATTCAGTTTTTTTTTTTTTTACGTATTATCGTCGTAAACTATACGAAAATTCAAATACCCTGCAAATTAGAAATTCTATCGTAAAATAAAAAGAATAAATTGTGTTAAAATCAGAAATTTTTGACATTATATCGCACAGTTGATTAAAAATTAATGACCGGTACTACAAATTTATGTGCCTAAAGCGATCTTTACGTTTAAAATATCTATAATTCAAAAAAATTGCAAAGTTCCGATTCATTGTGAATGAAAAACATCGTAACTTTGATGCAAATAATTAGCAAATAATTGTAATATCTTAATATGAAAGTTAGCGGTTTATTTACATTAATGATTGTTAAATGCACGGAAATAGTAAATATCACATTTCCGGTCATATCAAATTTATATATATATTTTTTTTTTTACGATCGCACAGTTTACATAAAAATTGTTATGCTTACGAACGTTTATCGGTGACACAATTTGAATTAATTTCGTCTCTCTTAAGACGTAACGTCGTCTGGTTTACGGATCGCTATAGTTGCGAAAATGCTCTCGTGAGAGCATTTTCGTTATGCACCGAGTTACTACCCCTCTACAGCGAGATGGGGATAAGGTTGGTTCGAGCAGAAAATAAAGCAGCGTGGAGTAGCCTCGTCGACGAGGTTTGCCGAGCGCGTCGGTGCAACGTAAACTCGTCGACGAGCATCGGAAGCGTGAAGGGTTAATGAAACAGAAGGGTGAACACCCTGAGAATATACGGCGACAAACTCCCCCGCGATAGTGTCGTCGTATCCGCGTGCGGGTCCCCGACGTTTTTTTCTTCGGCTTTCTCGCATATATCGATTATTAATAAATTCTGTGCCGACGAGAGAGAGAGAATCCGTTCGCAACTCTCAGAACGCCTAGAGGTAGAAACCGAAGTGTTTCACGTTTTCGACAACGTAATTGGAGTGTACCGATTTCTTTTTTCGTTTTTTTTTTTCAAGCAAATGAAGGTTTACCGTCATCGAGTAGTCGCACGCTTCGGACTCATGCATATGATCGGCACCAATTTATCCGTATGGTTGAACGTTCTCGTTCAAGAAACGAAACACGAGATCCTCACGTTCTACAATCCCGAAAATAATTCGTTGAGAATTTCGCACAGACTCGGTGAGATTTATTAATCGAATTATATGATCGGAATCGATGAAAAAATTCTTAATTTACGATGATTTTTGTGTTTTGTTCATTTTTAGGGGCGAAAGTAGGAATTCATATGGGAGGTCATCTTCACGGTCACCACGGTGAACACGCGAGATTACCGAGAGGACTGAAAGGACCGCATCACATGTTCGAATGTCGAAGAACCAATATAATGGGATCTCTCGTTCAGGACGCGAGTCCGTTTCTCTTTCCATGCACCATCGAGTACAGTCTCATTTGCGCTGCTATACTTTACGTTATGTGGAAAAACATATCGAAAGCTGGAACCGTTAATCCGGCAACGCCACCGGGAACTCGACATCACGCGCACGCTTATCGGTAAATCATTTTATTTCTTCTACACGAAAAAAGAAACGGTGCCGTAAGGGTTGAAGCATTAAAAAGGGTTATTATTACCTTTCCAGTCTCAAGTGAGAATCAGAGAGAATTAAAAATAATTCCCAATGCGATAAAAATCTGAAAAATTCCAACTATTCACAAGTAATAATAATAATTCGAAAAAGTTATTAAGAAACTAATTTTAAAAAAGTATTTAACAAATCATCCAGTAAACGAACTTTTTTTTTACCACAAGTTGATTCGTTAATTTTTCTGAATAAACATAAATGTTTCAAATTTTCGAAAATCCCGTTTTTTGCAATATTTTTTGCAAAAAAAATGACAAAACAATTATCTATATTGATACATAAAAAAAACTTCGGCTGCTGTCTGATTTGTTGAATAATTTTTTTAATCGTTTTTTTTTTATAATTTTTCACTTTATTACTATGCAAAATGAATGTTCTTAGCAGCTGCTATAAGATTGATATTTTTTTTTCACATTTTTATTCCATTGGAAGGTATAAAAGATTCTTTACGACTCTCACATTCGGCTGGAAATGCAACGGTATACCGTCCATAACACGTGAATAAAATGAATAATTTTTCTCCTTCGATCCGCAGACGATCGCCTCATCACTACAGCGTCGACTGCGCAAGAGCTCACAAGGGTCTGTTCGTTGGAATTCTAATTCTCGTACTGACAATAATATCCCTAATTCTATTCTTCGTTCTAATATCGCGTCCCGAACTCGTAAGTTTCGCCGTAACGGAGGTGAATATATGTGAATTAACGATATACGGTATGTCGACATTGGCAACGCTAATCGGTATGATACAAATGAGAAAATTACGGTACGACGGCGGAAGAAATCTCGAATTGGACAACATATTGCTCGTGGCGGCGCAAACAGGAATGTTTATATATTCAACATTCACGATAATCGGTGGCCACTTTACCCTCGAGAAACACACGATACTCGTTCTCGTAACGGCACTCGCAAGTGTCGTACAAACAACTTGCCAAACAATATTTATTCTCGATTCGTCGCGAAGATCGGTATCAACCGCCGAGCAGATAAGAAGAAAACCCGGACGCGAGATAGTTACGTTTCTTCTCGTAACTAATCTCGCGATGTGGGCTATCAATACATTGGAAAAATCGCGAGCCGAATCGCATCCTTTTCAACTGCATTTCTACGGGCTGTGGGCGTGGACCATTATAACCCACGTATCGATGCCTCTCGCAATATTCTACAGATTTCACAGTACGGTTTGCCTTTGCGAAGTATGGAAGAGGGCGTACAAGGTAAAGCCAACATACATGTGACGCAAGGGGTCGAAGGGGGGTACCAAGTTCCTCGTACCGTACAACGCCGATAGAACGGACGCGGGACAACTTCCGGCCTCTGTTCGGGTCCAACTACCCGCTAAGACTTATCAGCGTTATCGCGTTGCCGGTCTCGGAGCGATTGCCGAAAACGATCCCTCTTATTTCATCTGACGAGCCGATGAGTCATCGAAAGCTTCCAATACGATTAAATCCGGAAGAATACTCCCGAGACTCGTCGTTACTTTCGTCGTTTTTATCATTTGAAATGAAGAGTTACGATGCGAAAGCAATACAAGTGAGAATACTACATAATACTACGATTTACGGGTCAAATCGCGCGTACTATAGTAGACGATTGATTTCTTTTTTGATATATCGTATTTACGCTGATTTTCGCTTATTTTATTTTCATTTTTTTTTTTTTTTTTTTTCTTCTTATTTTCGTGATCGCGATAGAGGCAAAGCGTTGAAATTGTATCGTGAATATCGTTTTCTCATGTGAGAGAATCGTCTTTAACGTATTTAACAACTGATGTTTCCGTTTCAAGATATACGGAGTAATTTTGCTATTCGAAATATATACGCGAGAATCTCGAGAGATTGATACTCGGAGTCGCATACGCATGCTGTATTACGCACATGGGATTCACCTCCCACAACACGATCATCCTACTTAAGACCAATTGAAACCTACGAATATATATAGTATAGTGTAACGTTGGTGGGTTAAATCGCGTTTCCGTGGGCTACGATAGCTCATTATACGACAATTTTTTTAAATCGGTATTTAGTCGCGACGGAGCTATCGTCTCTATCGTTTCGAGACCCGAGAAATAGATCGCAACTGCGGGTGGCCTGCGGGACATTTTTTTCGTTTTTTTTTTTTGTGAGACAACACGAGAGATTATCGATCAAAGATTTCCCCCGAATGGCGATCTAACGAAATGAAAAAAAAAAAAAAAAAATCTTTGGTATCGTCGAGTACAGGACAACGGAACGATAAAATCATATCATTAATCCGTCGATAAAGAAAAAATGCCAATGTCCACGTAAAAAAATAATAATAATAATAAAAAATTCGTAAAGGGAAACAAATGCTAAAGGGAACAAAAAAAAATATAATAAAACGATCGCGAAACTGAGCAATCGATCTTTTACTATCAAAGCTGATCTAATACTCATGTCTTTTATCATTACTCTGCTCAAATTATCAGTGTCGATGAATGAATGACGAATGTGAGAGAACGAGAACGAATCTTCGTCCACTATACGCACGACGACCGTATAGAGCCCGTGATAAAGTAGAAAGATGAAGTTTTTTTGTTTTTAGAAAAGAAAAAAAAAAAAAAAATAGTACATGACGCGTATTGTGTACCAGGCATTTTTTACCTTACGAGAATCATTTTTACGACGTAAAAAGTAGTTATATACATTTTTAGTATACGTGGGTCAAACGATACGGCCAGTATAACGATCGAAAAAAAAAAAAAAAAAAAAAAAAATGCGATGTAAGATATATAGCCGACTAGATGCAACAGGAAGTTTGTAAATAGACCGAAAAGAAAAAAAAAAAAAGAAAAAAAAGAATGGGATTCTCTCAGTGTTTTAGACTAGTCGTGTCAACATGTTTCTTCCTATTATATTGAATATATATACACGCGCGCGCACGCATAGATTTATTATGGTGAAGATAAGAATTTATACAAATATTTATTATTGCGTTATGATATTGTAATAATTTATTGTAATATCGGATTAATGATGTGAGCGCAAACAAAAAAAAAGTTACCAATGCGAGAGTCAAAACGAGAGACTTGTTTCGAGACAATCTTCGTCACGATCTTATCCACACATTAACCTCTATTCTCGCAACATACACCCCCTCTATTCTTCTACTCAATGACCAAAAAGATAAACAAAACTCGTCCACTTTGTTGTATGCACAAAAAATATTTTCACACGAACCCTTCAAGTTTCTCAAGCGCATCTCGAGACGAGTCTCGTACATCGACGTAAACAAAACAAAAAAATTCACTCTCTCTCTCTCTCTCGCGCGAAATATCGATATCTATATGTTAACTTCTATACACTGTACTTTTTCTATGTCCGCATAACTCTAGTTCCTAAAGCAATGTTTGTACTCTTATACCCTTTGTACTATTTGTACCTTACAAATTGCAATACAGTCGTCCGCAATAATTATACACGTCGACCATAAAAAAAAAAAACAAACATTTTTTTATCGATGTATAAAACAATCGCCGAGCATATGAAAGTCTGGAGAAAACTTAGCGTCCGGCATTTAACTCGAAAAACGTTATTCCCAATCGTTGGGGTCATTGATCCGATGCTTTCGAGATGTAAGTATACCTTTTTCTCCGATCGAAGACAAACGATGAACGATGATGATGGTTCCCGACTTCCCGAAAGAAAAATAAAACTCGAGACGGCTCCGGGTTCGCCGATATCCAATGTCCGTTAAATAACGCACATAACAGCAGAAGTCTGTATATTTCGCGGAAAGTCAACAATACACTAAACAACGAAGAATAACCTTCGACATCTGACCTGATCCGCCGAAGGTAATTCACGTCCGCGAAACACGAGAAAAACTCTCCGACGAAAATAGTCTATACGGGAGATGATAAAACGAATTTTTCATTCTACTTGTGTTAGATGGCGCCTCCGTCAGCGTTATAGGTTTTTGTAAACAGTATTCTGCGAACGAGCGGTGGCCAAGTGGATTTAATCTTTGCTCACACGCAGTGGGTTCGGGTTCGATTCCCGGTCAAGACGGATGGATTTTTTCAACGTGATTTTTCCGTGATCACCGTGTGATTCGAATTCCACTTGAATTAACAAATTCTTTCGAAAAAATATCTGCTTTTATCAACGGGGCAGTGTTAAAGACACCAACAGACGAATGGAACTTCGAAGCCCTTAAACTGTATAAAATGACTACTACAAAAAACAAAAGAGTATGTTTCACAACATCTCGAGTGATACGGGATACGCCCTTTTGTTTCTCAACAATAATTATTACATAAAAAAATTCATTCCGTACGAAAAATCTCAAAATTTGAATGAAATATTTCACGTTCATTCAAAATAATTTCTTACGACAATTCGATTTCATAAAATCAAATTATTATTTATTGACGACAAAAAAATTGTAAAAAGGAAAAAAAATACGATTTGTTTAATCAATCTTTGTTGATCGAAGGCAGTAGAGTTGATTTAACCAAACGTAGGAAGCAAATGTCAGAGAACCGCGAATTTTATCGTTATATATAGGGAAAAACATGAACAACCAACGGCGTGCTAGTTCCTCGGTCAGCCATTTTGATTTAGCTTCGTGTCACGTCGTGGCCTAGTTTGGAGCAGCACTCCACGTGCCTGGGTCGTCGACCCCTTCTCTAGTCGAGCACCGTTCCACTTCGAGTCTATTCTACTACTATCTTGTAGGTCTTGCCGCTTGGCATTCCGAGTTGTGTATAGTACTAAATAATGGAATTTAAAAAAAATCAACACTCTCTTCACTATTATGAAACACCGACTGATAATGAAATACAATAACTAATGAAAAAAGAAAATGGATACAATGCTTAGCGTAGTCTATGGAATTTAAACGCCCCCAGACGGAGGAACAATTTTCCGCAAAGCAATCGTATCAATACTGCATTTTGACCCAGTGACCCAGATCCTTCCGAATCCGCTTATCCAGACCGCTATCATTGCTCGTTGTTCTATTACTGTTACGATTTATCTGCTCATGCGTGTGTAAAATTCACGAAAATATACCGAATTAACAAAAGCGTGTATACGCCGTTATACCACCGAAGTCTTTCGAGACTCGAGTGAAATAATATTAGAAGCGTCGATGAATAATACAAGAGATGAAATATATAGGTCAACCGTACATAAATGAGAATCGTCGTATGAAAACTCAATGGGAATGATGCCAAATGGGTCAGAGCTCCCAGGTTTTGCCGATTGGGAATAGCTTCGGCCGGGAGGGACAGAAGGCATCAGCGAATGGCAGCCAAGAGCAAGCACGTCGGCGCCGGTGTATCCGCGCAGAGTTGTAAGCCGCGCGGGTCGGTGGGTCGGTGGGTTGCCAGAGTTGGAAGCCAAATCGATTATACCCACCACGTGTGTTGCCACGAAGAAAGGACCCACCGAGAGGGGAGTCAACCTCGAGCCAAACGTGTTTGATCAATACTCCACTAGCTACTGCCACTAGATAGTAGATGCCGCATGGTAACAGTAGAGGAATGAGGTCGTGCTTTACTAGTTATCTTACGGTTCGAATGTTCGAAAATTTCGTTTTTTTTTCCTTCTTAATCAATCTACTACGACTTCCACTACCTCTCGCTTACTATCTCAGAAAACAAGAGATCGTTATTTTACACGTGCTTGCGTACACGAAGCATGTGCGTAAAGGTCGTTGATCTTGTTAAGCTTTTACGATTCTCGACTATTGAAGAGCTTCTCCCCCTGTATTTTTCTCGTACGACTGACGAATCGAATTTTTTATCAACAACGAATTCGTATGTACGTATTGTAGTATTTATAAGGCGCAAGCTATTTCTCCACGTGGGCTGTATATATCGACATTGCCTTAATACGCGCTGATATAAGTTATGCACAAGGTATACTGCTTGGCTAAGTAAATAGTGCCAACGGTACTTGTGCGGGGAGCGTACTCGTTGCCCTGGGCAACTGCATCGACCGATTCCATCCATCCATTTTCCAACTGTGGGGAGGCCCCCATAATGCTCACTTATCTCTGTATGAATTGATCAAAAAAGCATAGATTTTCTTTGTTTTTATCTTTAAACGATCTCAACCAATAGCATTTTTTATTTTACATCAATGATTTTTGTAATGTTGCATAGAGTTCGTGTGTATTCGAGCGAAAAAACCTTTCGCAGCATCAAATAATTAGTTTGCCGCAGTTGTAATTCGCATTTCACCTCGAAAATACCCATTGGCTAATATAAAACATTCTTGCGCATGCGCAACTATTTTAATAATGAATATAACTTTATTTTGTTAAAATACGGAAAACAGCATTGGCACCTCAATGCAACGCTTGATTATTGAGTATCAATCCGCGTTGCTTTGAAAGAACAATTTCATCGACACAAGCATCTCGAAAAAACACGTTCGTAATTATTGCCGCACGGCAAAACAAGCGTCTTCCGTCGCCGTTATTCAACGTACACTCGACTATTTACTGCATTCGTAACTATTATAGTGTAACCATGCGAACGTACAGTGGAAAATTTTACCGTGATTGAGTAATACAGGAAACAAGCTATAGAATGCATTTAGTTACGTGACGGTCCAAGCGCGGATAGTCAATGTATCTACCGTAACTGCGGTTTCGTATTGTCGCTACCTTGTATGAAATACGGAATCGCGTATAGGGTGATGAAAAAAAAAAATGAATTGAACAAAAATACAGATGAAAACAGTAAATGTTGTGAACTCGATCTTGTAGAATAATTCGTTTTTTTTCCGTGTACCGTGTACACATCCGACGATAAGACAGGTTATACCTCTCTATGACATTACGTACGTGCCGAAAGCGAGTGGCGATAAGACGAAAGAATGAGGATACACGTGGAGAATTCGTTGCCCTTGTTTTCTAGTCAGCCCGAGGGGTCCAAAGCATAAGCGCGATGCGATGCCGTATCTAACTTACAAGTAGCGCTACGGTGTGCCGTGGAAGAATGGCAGGGAAAACGAGTGAGGATGGGTGTGGTAATAGAACGGGCCGCATTCATCAGTATAGAAGCGCGCTTCGATCCAGAGAGCCGCACGAGTACATAACGAGGAACAAAGAAGAAAAGAATACGAAGAATACGGGCTACCGAGGAATCTGAGGAGCCCCACAGCTATCCAACTCTTTGGCAGAGTGGGCAATGCGGCAAGCAGATACATACATACATATCCTATACTACGTGTACTTTGGAGTGGGGAGGTAGTGAAGAAGCGCATGCGCACCGGGCTATGTGAGTCAAGGACGACACGTGCGGCTCAGCGCGACCTACTTACATTCTCGTGCTTCGGACAAAATCGGTCGACTCTACGAACTTTCACGAACGGAGTAGAAATAGAACCCCCGAGTCTGCAGGGCCGAGTACTAGTAGATATACCAAGTATTTCGTTTTCCGTTCCCTTTTAGAAATCGACGAAAACCGTAACTCGACAGTCCGCATTACCAGAAATTTCGATAAATATTCGAACGGTACTTATCTTTAACAGCTATCGATATCTATATCTCTTCGTGAATTTTGCGGAAATGTTACGACCAAAGGGTGGGGCGTTCCATAATCCGAACTAAAACGCGTGCAACAAAATTTCGTATTTACAGACATCGATTAATCCCATTTTATATACACGTGTACTTTAATATCGACATAACCCTAATTGTTGTTCGAAAATAAAATTTAGATCGATGAATTTGTGTATTACACGCTACTGAAAAGTTGTAGGCCCTCGAGAGCGTTGCAAACATTTTATGTACATGCAGATAGAATAGACGATTATGAAAGAGTCAACTCATCAGTTGGAGGGAGGTAAGAGGAGTTGCGGAAATTACATTGGTGACGATGCAGTACGAGTGGCTTCAATCGCGGCAACATCGGCCTCCGCGCATTTCTTGCTGACCCATTTATTCTCGACACCAGCTACCGAATCGATAAAATTAAGTAGGTCGAAGGTTTGTGCGGTACTAGTTATATACTATGTCCGGTATATACCCCTTGACACGCGAGTAAGATTTTTAACTGTTACAACGTGGGTTTCGTGGTTTGGAGTTAAATTGTACGTGTACCGTTACAAGTACGCGCGGGACGAATATATCGGTCATGTGACGAATACCGTCGAAATGTATGGCGAAACGTAACAATCAAGGGACGTACATGGCTGCAGAAGGCAGCAAGGTAGACGGCAGTTGGAAAGGTGCAACGAAGCTCGATCAATCCGAATTCTCGCGGATAGCCTATCACAGCACATAGGCTTTGCCGCTAGTGTCAAGCTTTCGACTAGTTTCCCATCTGACGGTTTGACCAGTTGCCATCCGAGCGCTGCACGCGCAATCCAAAGGTGTTGTTCCGCCGCACGTCGGACTGGGGCGAAGCAGGAGAGAGAGCGCGAACGAATTGCGAGAGAGAGAGCGCGATCTCTTTCACCAATGAGAGACTCGAGTATCGCGAGAGCCCAATGAAAACTGTACTGAGTGCGTTTGCGCGGTTATCCCGGAATTGGTTAGTGGGGGATATTTCAACGGGTAGGGATGTACAACTGCAGCGACGGATATGCCGAGGAAGCGAAACACATCCTCGTTCGTCGCAGCCCGTCTTGGAAGTTGGTTCTGTGCTCCGAGTTCTCTCTCGTTCTCTCGACAGTGTTGATCGGCTCTAATCTCCAACCGTATCATTCCGGGAGCTCTTCGAATCGAGTCCGTCACAGAAATCCGCGTAGACTGACAACAATCGATTCTTCTGCAGCTTTATAGGGCTCGGATCGGTTAATACGTACTTTTTTTTTGTCTGTTTTTCGCACGCAAAACATTTTTCCATCGTGTCCGCATAACGGCAGTATATAAAGTAGAGAATGAGATTAGTGAATTCGTCGTCAAATCGCTGCTACTGGCAATAACTACGGATTTCGGTTGGCTGAACAAGCTATAAAATACTGTCGAGTATTATCCGCGTTCATAAATTTGATCGACAATTCGCACGCTTGGCCAACAAAGAACGGATTTCCGCATTGCACGTCGCGCCATCCAACGCCATATTGTACCTCGTGCCCCGATACACGAACACGCGGTTAATTCGGAGTTAATATGTGGCTGCATATAAAAAAAAAAAAATCTTGATTCGCACTGTAATGAAATGTTACCGCTCTACTGACCGTTGATACGAGAAGTATCAGTGAATTTATATAAGATATCTAGTGACACAACCGCAAATTATGTATTTTATCGCAAAGCATTCGAAAAGTTTATCTCACATCCTTGCTCGATAAGCATCCATTATCGTAATCTCCGAACGAAAGCAATATTCGTCAGGTCACGAGAAATTAAAATTTTTTCGTTTTTTTTTTTTTTTATTCCTAACAGTAATAAAAATAGTTGGGGTTTTTGTAGATAATCTTTTTTTTCGAGTACAAAAATGTATGATTAACCGATCGACTGGACTGCAACGTGAAAATAAGTCTTGATTACGACGCAAGAGAGAAAGAGGAGGGGAGAGGAGACGAATGGGGTTTTGCATCATCGCCGCTGTGTACTGCAGCAGAGTGGGTAAAGATGGCGGCGTTGCGGAACGATGAGGGCCACGAGCAGGGCAAGAGAGAGAGAGATATATAGGCAGTAGCAGCAGCAGCAGCGGCAGCGCGGGTCGTGTGGTGTGGGGTTACTGTGACGCAATCGTCACGTGACACAGCCGTGACTAGCTCTAGCTGGGGCAGTGTGTGATCTAACGTTCTCCACGCCAGTTGGTCGGTAGCTGTTGAGTATAGAAGAAGCGCGCGAGTGCCTCCCAGTCCGGTCTGATTTACCCAACAGATTTGCTATGGAAACACGGGATAATTTGTAGGTACTTTGTATTACAATCGTTCCAAAAAAAAAGAAAGGAACAATGTTTTACTCTGGCTATGTATGTAAAAAAAAATAACTATCGGTCGCTGGGTCAGTGGGGGTGAGAAACTGGCTTGGCTCTGTCTGTGAAACAGTCAGTCTTTTTCTCTCTCCTATCGACTCCGCGACACATCGTCGGATTGCCGCATCAAAGAATTTTTTTTTTTTTTTTTTTCACCTTTTTCGACAATATCAATCGATAGACTCAGCAGTGAAAACTGTGTTCCCCCAGCTGTAAGCACGCTTTGTAACGGCATTAAGAGGCTCTGGGTTCACGGAATACACTGCGGCGAGTTCTACATAACAACGATATTTCAATATACGAAAAAAAAAAAAAAAAAAAAAAAAAAAAAAAAAAAATACAATAATTCTGTCACACTATTACACGTATTATAGAAAAAAAATATTTCATAACGAAAATACAAGAGAATGCACACACAACCTATTGCGATTCCTCCATATAAGTCTGATGCCAACAGGCCTTAGCGGCAATAGCTGAGCACCCTTCACTTGAACTTTCTAAAACCATTTACTTTCGTAATCGCATCTACGCGCTGGCGTATAACATGTATATGTATTAGGCCGCCTTTTTTTTCCTTACACACCTACTGTACTACGTAGTGCTTGGGGCCGCAAATGTATATCATTTGGATTCTAATTTCTGTACACGTACTCAGAGGGGCGGATGTGTTATCTCGAATTTTCTTCCGGTCTGACATATTAGGAAAGGGACTCTTAGATATTGATGAGGTTGCCGCGGTTTCGTGGGTCGAATAGAGTAACGCGAACGGGATTCCACCATCTTCTCACAACAGTCTTTGGCAGCCATCTTTATCTGGATTCGCGAGAGCACGCATGTCAGGCGGAGTTGGCATTAGCTTCTAGTATCAAACTTTATTTAGTAAAGTTACAACTATTGATTGTCGGACTCGTAATCGTGACATGAAAAAAAAAAAAACTAGAAAATTGTTGTAACACGTCGTACAGGGCGATGGGGGAAGGGGGGGGGGGGGGGGAAGTTGTCTATATACAACATACGTTGCATGTATTAGTTACGGAATCATCCTCCTAAAGTCTCATGATAGTATTTGAAACGCCTATCCTACATACGCACAACACAACGCGAGCGGAATGACATCACCGGAGCCGAGCACCAACGCCTCCTGATTAGAAGAAGAGAGGAGCGAACGGCGGCAGAGCACTCCAAGAACGGCAGAGGGAGCGACATACTGAGAATAAACAGTTATATATATATATATACGCATATACATACATTGTATATGTGTGTACATACATATATATATATATACGCGCTATATCGTAGGTATCCGCAAGTCGAATGGGTTAGCCTTGAAGATCCGAAAGAAGAGAGGCCAACAGTCAGCGAAGATATTAGTAGATTCCGTAACATTTATGTGTATAAGCAGAGTGCGGATATCCTAAACTATGCTTATCGCGTATACAAATAACGATTAACTTCGTCGATATTTTTTTTTACCGTCATAGATCGCACATAGAATAAATACATTTTTCTATCATTAATTGCGTTACACGACGGCAAATCTGCTAACGTGCACCATGTGCGTTGATGCTATAGAGGCTGGTTAGGCTGCTGGCTAGTCGATCGTTCCACCGGTTAGCCTTGATCCCACCGTTACAATAGCTCAGCGAGGCTAAACGCTCTTCTCTTACATAAGCACACGTGTACACGAGTGAATTCATGCGAGTATGTATCCGGCCATCTTCTCAGCTCACGCAAGAAAGTATGTACCGCGAGCACACATCACATACGATTTTTTTTTTACATAGGTATGCGACGGTCGAACAACACCCGTGCGCCTCCATGCGTACGCGATGATATTCCGTACGAATATTTTCTATCTCTAATACTTTTATATTATCGAAAAAAAACATGCTACAGCGGTATCGACGGAGAGTGTATGGAATTCGTTGATAACGTGGCTGGGTAGACGTAAAAATGAGGCATGGAATATATACATGCCACGGATACTCCCTCGCGGTTGGGTGATGATGAGACGAAGCGAAAAAGAGAGAAAAGAGCCTGGGAACGAAACGTCGCCTCGGCGGTTGCCGCTCAGAATGCCCGATCGGCAACCAACGATTCATGCATCCCAACACACGCATTCATCAGTTTCTTTTTTATATGTATAAGTACGCATATATATATAAAGATATACATTCACGGGAGTAGACTAGTGACATCATTGAACACGAGCCGTCATTTCGTCGTCACGTGGACACGCCACGAGGTCTCTTTTCCTCGTACTTTTCATGAACCGTGATAGATGACGATGCAGCTGTGGATTTTTGGATAGTTATAGTTTGCGAGCAAACAGCAGGTAGAAAGACGCGGCTTGTTCAAGACTAGAAGTGTGGAAAGAGAGAAAACGAAAAAAAAAAAAAAAAAAAAAAACGATGAAGAAGCACATATACTATATGTACTAATAGGAAGGCTACGACGCCCGCCGAAGCTACACAGCTCTCCTCTGGCCCTTGTTGCCAAGGCCTTTTTTTACCTACCCATGCCCCTCTACAGTACGTGCAGAGGAAGTATGTATATGCGCCGCAGTTACGTATACTATAGACCGATGGGACGACGCGCGGTCGAGGCCGAGTCGAGCCACACATTCGTCCGAGAGGAACTAGTCAAGTATTCAGCCGAATCGAGTTCCGGGCTCGAGACGACGGGCGTATATGCACGACCGTTTCTGCTTCTTTTGCAATCTCAATTATCCGTCTTTAGTTAGAAATCGGTAAAAGTATCAGAGGGAAAAAAAAAAAAAAAAAAAAAAAATCATCGGGGATGTCATGCTTCGTCGAATAGAAATACTAATAGATAATTTAGATTATATAGTAGTCTCCGCAAGTAATGCTGCAAAGCACATTGATTTGCACGATAAACGTTACGAATAGATCTAAGATACACGTTGGGTACAGTCACATAGCGTGATACCTATTCCCCTCCTTTATTTATCCGGCTTTGCTGAACGTTGTTGCGTAACCGAAAGACTGTTACAGCCTTGAGCGAGCGAGCTTGGCTTGCGCCATACTGCTGACGAGCCAGCCAGCAGCACCGGCTCTAGAGTAGGGACCAGTTCGACTAGTAAGCCGCGCAGTAGACAAATTTCAACCCGAGATCGAGACAAGGAAAGCCGGGCAAAGAGAAAATAACAAGTACCATTATTACTACTGGCGCACGACGACGTAACAGTAGCAAAACCCCGAAGGAAAACAAAGGAGAGCGCCTACCCGCGGACTGGGTGATGTCGATCGATATTACGTAGCCATGACTACCTTGCGATGCTATGCATGGCGCTCACTGTACTC